>OMLP01007095.1:13240-23447 GCA_900302685.1 Spondyliosoma cantharus | reverse complement strand
GACGGCCGCGCGCCGGAGACACAGCAGCTAACGTGAGTTTGTTCAAAAACCTGCTATTTAGTAAACTCTGTGTACACAAACAATGTTCTCAATGCTCGTGTTCATGTGTAGAGACCCTGGTGATGCTACGAGCAAAGTTTCATGTTGTGTCGAGCCTTCTAACCCCCACTTTCCGCCACGGCCAGCGGAGCTGATAGGTTTCACTTTAGTCTATATGTTAATTTCCACCAGGTCCGTTGCGCTGCGTGTCTGCTCCATCCCAGCTCCGGCAGTCTGGAGCCCTCCGGAACAGATACGCAGGACTTCTATTTCTGGCGGATGCTGGAGTGCGACGCAGCAATTCAGCTGAATTTAGTACCGCGTAGACAGGAAGTCAAGCGCAGAAACAACAATATGACATCTGGTTACTTTTCAAAATAAAACACTCCGTGCTGACACCAGCACACAAATCTCAAAAAAGAGACAAACACAAGCTCTTCTGCTAATCCTTCGGTCGGGAACACTTCCTGCTGCTGTGTTTATGACACATACCTATAACTGCGGTCGCGAGTGATCATGTGATTATTGCAGGAACACCTCGGCCAGCTGTCTACTGGACTGCGCCGTAGCGGACTCAAAACGCAACCGGTGGGGATTGCCGGACGGCAGTTGGCGGAGCAAAACCGGATCGGAGCCGTAATGTAGCGGACCCATATCCACTGGAAATTCGCGGTTAGTGTTTTAAAAATAGTGATTTTTGATGCTAGCTAAGTGCCCCATGCACTCCCGTTCAAAATTAAGAAACTACGGTAAATCTTAAAAGTGCGTCTTTCGTCATAATTATGCATTTACCCGAAGGTTTGACTCATATACATTCACAAATAAAGCCTAAGTTGCATTTTGGTGAGAAGTGTGAAGAAGCGATTTGCTCATGCTTTACTGATCAGTTATTAACATTAAAGGAACAGTTCACCCAAAATTGAAAGTTCAGTCATTATCTACTCAACGCCGTGCTCATGGAAAGTCGGGTGAGGTTTCGTAGTCCACGAAACATTTGTGGAGCTTCACAGCAAAACACCGTGGCACCGTTCTCCTAAACAACTGAAGCAGACACCCTTTTTTTCCGGCTGCTAGGCTAAAAGTGTTAGTGGGTGCACAAGTTTGACCAGACGTCAAGCGTTTACTAACGTATTTACAGATCAATTTGGGATCTTGCGGCTACTGGAATCTTGGATTACGATGTTTGGGCCATTTGAAGGTTGTTGTTATTTTTTTCATTTTTCCCCATCTACTTCAGCTGTTTGGGAGAATACTGCAACGCTGTTTTGCTGTGAAGCTCCAGAAATGTTTTGTAGACAACGAAACTTCTCTCAGCTGTCGGACAATCATTTATCGGTTTCAGGGTGAGTAGTAGTACTGAGAATATTGAGTGAACCAGTTCTTTGACGACTCACTGACAAAACAGCAGACTTGGTGTTTAAAACCTATTATTAAGGACTTATTAACTTTATGGCCACAATAGTGATGAATATTACACTGAAGAAAATGCCTGTCTAAAAACAAGTCCTTACATCCCACTGAAATTATACTTGTTAGGTTACAGTGTTCATTTTTTAGCGTAATGAGATAGTTTGACAAGAAATTTGACAAATATAGATTTGAATTTCTGCAGTGTAGAACGTGAGGAAACGCTGAAGAATTTATTGCTGGAAAACCTGCATTTATTGCAGTTTCATTATCACTAAATAGGATGGATGAATAGCAGTAGTTCTGGTTTTTAAGAACTCAAAATGGGCTCTCATTAATGGCTTGTATCTGATGTTTAAAGCAAAAATAAATGATTTGATAATGGCTAAAAATGCCATTTGTTGCAGCTTTTAAACCCTTTTCCAAAAGGTGCTAGAGATCGGTCACAAAACTTCTTCTATTGGGGAAACTTGACAAGAATTTGGTGCATTTTTGTTGGGGGACAGTTGGTTGTTGATGTATGGAGGTGCTAGACTTGGCACAGCAGCGTGGAAAGACCAGACATGACAGTCCACGGCCATGAATTTTGTTTAAGCTAAATGGCGTTGAGGAATGCTTCACACTCTGTCCTCACTGCCATCAATCATCACGACATGTTTGGATGTTTTTAACCATTCTTGACACTCAGAAAAACAGCTCGAGCGATGGAAAAGGGAGGAGGTTCATCTGAACAGTCGACAGTAGCGGTGTAAAGGAATTATTACGGCGGCTTCACTGAAATGGCTCTCTAATGGGATCACTTGAAATTATTACAAAAGAAAATTAAAAAATGTGGCTCTGTCTGCTTTTTCCCCCCCCAACTTATTCTAGACCTGTCGTCATCCCGCCAGATTTCCCTGAACTTTTGTCAGCTATCTTAAGTTGTACAACTGTGGAGAGAGGGAGAAAGTAAAGTAACTCTGAAATGACAGGAGGACGGAGTCTTATGTTTTATTCATGTGAGTGAAGGTATTAATATTCACAGAAAAATGAACGAGGCAGGTCGCATGAAGGCCTCGGTTCAACTTGTGTAACAGATCGAGATGCTCTCCCCGCGGAGCTGCTTGTGATGTCTGGGTTTTATTACAATGGCCCTGGCAGAGTGTGGGAGGTGTGGGATCCGACTCCATCGCAACGCTGTAATTACCCTGATGACAATTAAAGTTGTCTGGTAAGTACCCCTGTCCCAGCTTGTGGGATGTTCGGCTCGTAATGGCTATCATTAATCTAAGTGGGAAATCACATTACACTGTACGGTAAGCAGCTATTGTCCTTGTTCAGGGTCCAGATGTGGTCCTGATGTACATGTTGTTTAAATGCCAAGCTGTTACATAACTGTTTGGGATGCAATGTGACTGGCTTGGCTTTAGCATAACAATGATTGATCTATTTTGCTGCATTGCATTTAAACCACGGTTACATAACGTAGCCTGCAGGGTATAGCCTTTAAAATACCTAGGAATGTTTTAAAGAAACTTGATTTTAATTTACAAACACCTCTAATACTCTTTCTTGTACGCCATAGTTGGAAATCTTTAGTTAAAAAAAATTACATTAACTTAAAGTGGAGTTAAGTGTCTAATCCACCCAATCTCTGCCACTTAATAAAATCCAGGACAGTTGAATTAATCTAATTAATTGCATCATTAGGAATTACTGGAAAGTACTAAAAATGAAAAATGTGATTGTGATAAAAAATTATTCTAGGTCATATCCTCCCCACTGGCTTTCCATCATGCTTTAATGCTGTGGCCATTATGGTCGTAAAATGGGTGTTTAATTATATTCAATGTGGTGTTAAAGGGTCATAAATTAAATTAACTTGAAACCCTGTGATTGTATCTGATGTTGTGGCTGAAGAGGAGTCTGTTGAAAAAGAAGAAGAAGAAGAAGTTGTACTTTGCATAAGACATATTCTTCCTGTTTGTCAGTGATAGATTAAGACATTTGCCACAAATATGTCTATGAGTGGTCTCATTTACAACCTCAGACGTGAGGTTTAGCTTCAATCATTCAGGTTTACTGAAGCTGGGATTTTATAAAAATACTGAGGTTTAAATTTAGCTGGTTCAGGGTGATGAGGGGTTACAATCAGGCAGCAACAGCGCAGATATCCACCTTATTCCCAGCTCCCATGATACCTTGCGCAAAGTATGAGCAAGACTTTTGGCGTGTCGTGTCACTGAGCCGGAGCTTGGCACAGTGTATCATTTATTAATGACAATCTAGCATGCTACATTGGCTAAGGATCGCATTACTGATGCAATACTACTAACACTATCATCATTGCTTACCCCACTTAGGTAAGCAATGATGTGCTTACAAAGTGTTGTAAGTGGTGCATTAGTTTTAATGCTACTGCAGTTTTACTAGTAATCATTTCCCCGTTAAAGTCTAAAAATGATTTGCAATGACTACCGCATATGTACATTTTCTAATTTTACAATGCAAACTCCTCACACAATGCTAAAACTCCTGATATTTCAGAAACAAAGAAAACAGGAATACCACTAATCAAGTGTCTGTTACAGATACTTGCACCGAATGTGAGAAAGCATCATACGCCCATGATTGCAAGTTCTGCAACTTTGTAGATCAACAAGGTGAAATAGAGATACCCGCCCCCCCCCCAAAAAAAAAATGAAAGGGCTGCACATCTCATTTATCCAAGTCAGGGAGGACAAAGACAGAGCGCTCTGAAAAAAGGCTCTGTTCGAAAATGCGTTAGCATTTATCTATTGTGATGATGGAGCCAAATAAACAGGTGAAATGTGAGTATTTTGTCCTCCCTGACTTCACTGTAATCTGCTGCCCTCTCATGTTTTCTAGAATTTAGTCTTTTGCGGGGGGTTCCAGCACTCCACTAACAATCCTATCCATTTTTCTATTCAGTGATATAAAGTCGTCCAGCTCCATGCAGCAAAGTTATACAGAGGTCAATCCCGGTGGAGATGGAGGTCTTTTTCAAACCAAAATAGCCACTAGATTTCTGTGGATCAGTGGCTAATAAGCCCCGGCTTTGTTGCCCAGATCTCAAAGAATGATGAAGAGCTATTGCCGCTCTAACAGTGGCACTGAGGGGAGTATTAATAGTAACGTCTGGTGCCAAAGATACAGTGCTACAGTGATTATTTGGTATTACAAATAGGGACAGGTGGATGTATGCAGGGAGACACTGCGGCACACTACCCAGACTCCGAGCCAAGTAAATATAGCTGTGAATGTGCAGCTCAGGAATGTGACCAGGATAGCAAAGACAGAGGCTGCAGGTCCAACTGGACAGGAGCTGCTGTTGCTGGACTCTAGTTGGTATATTACATTTTTACTCCGTCTGCTCTACTTCATCGTTATCCAGAGTTTTCCGCAGTTCTCATTAAAGCCACCGGTGGTTAAATCCCAAACTTGTCTTAAAGATGTGTGAGTCAGTGTCGCTCATATCTGCAGCGATACTCTGAGCCGGTGCTGAAGACGGGAAACTATCAGCTCGCCGCTTCTGCCGTAGAAGACAGATTAATTTTTAAGTCCTTACGTGCTTAATGTGGTAATATGATATACAGAGTGACGAAGTCAAAACTAGAGAACCTGGTGGAGCAGTTTGCAATCCTTTGAGAACTCCTTAAAGAGTGAGAATGGAGGTGCAGCGCAGGGGGGGGGGGAGCCCTCCACTATTATCGCTGTTCAGCACACCTGTGCATCCTCTTGCATTTCAGTGACTTCATTCATTCACACATTTTGATTCATTTGATTCTGTGTCGGTGGGATACAAAGAGTTTCCAAAGCCACACTGAGTCATTGTTCCATTGTGCCTCATCTTACGTCATGTATCTTAAATTTAAAGGTCTTTTTCATAACATTATACAGTACATCATGATCCCTGACCATGAAAATAATCTCTACCGCGTTGTTTGTCTTTTTCCTTTACACGCTGTCTTGATTTCATCCCATTCATTCGCTCCACATATGTCTTTGCATGTTCTTCTACTGCTTTTAATCCCCCGTATAAAGCAGAAACATCCGTTCTGACGCTATAGAAAATCTGCTGGCTGACTGAGGCGTGCAGCACATCATGTGCTCAGCCATGTATGTGTAGCCTCTGGGTTTTTTTCGTATTGCGTGCAGCCTTTGAAATATTTTTCAATTCAGCACTTAAGTCCTGCATATCTTTGTCCTGGCTCAGAGGGGATCTTTGGTTTGTGCAGAGTGAATGAATGAACACAAAAGCCAACATATTTGGGAGGGAAACCACCCTCAAGTGACACATGTACGGATGAAAATGAGGAGATTCATGGAGTGTAAATATCTCTGCAGAGGATGTTTGTTTGTTTGTTGGATTGTCAGCAGGATTACACGAGAATTACTGAACGGATTTTCCCGAAACTTGGATGACAGATGAGTCTCAGCCCAGAATAGACCCCCCTAACTGGTATTGTTTCTCACTTACTTTAACATCACTGGACGTTTTTCAACATTGTCATTATTTCTCAGGGAGTTAAGCATGCATTTTGATGATATGATGTCATATTTGGGTGGCTGGTATCTATGAGTGAGTATAAAAGGCGACTGTTGGGCCTTGGCGGAGGTATGCATTTTACTGAGTCTACCAGACAGCGAAGCAAACTCATTGTTGGTTGCAGTTTGAATTTTAAACTTGTGGGAAAAAAGTGGGAAATTGAAAAGAACACTACATTTCTATAGAGAAATATATTGGCAATATTAGTTTATATAATGGTGTACAAAGCCTTTCAAAATGAGATGAAAAGATCAGTTGTTAAGACATATTTAAAATTAAGAATTTCAAATGGTAATATGAACTTTGCTGCTTAATTTTGTACATAAAAGCATAATGCAAAATCTAATCATGCAAAACTTGTATTTGGATGTCACTGTAAGCTCAAAAGAGAATGAAAGACAACAGACAATATTTGCACATTTTATTCATTCATGAAAAAGACCTTTTTATATATATATTTTTTCCAGGGTTGTTTTCCCCCAGTATTGTGCATTTTCACAGTTTTAAATATTTGCCAGAACTGACCCATTTTCAAGTATTGGTGTAAAAGTCAAAGCCGAACAAAAGAAACACAAACTGCTTTAACTATTCTCAGTGCTGTATTTCCAAACGAACCAAAACGAAAAATGAGAAACACACATAGTCGCTCGTTTTATACCTCATGTGCTACATTTAGGGGTTGTATTTAAACCATGGGACGATGTTACGTGTCTTTTATTTATTGTTTTTGAAGTAAGGAGGATAGCGAGATAACCAAATGTATAAGCCAGGAAATGAAGGCAGGTGGTCCTCAGTGTGCACTTGATTTATTGGTTTTAAATAAGGGGGATGATGATTCACTGACGGAGGGAGTTAAATAACAACATAAAGATCTGAAGCAAAGGTAGCAGCCCTCAGAAGAACTGTAACGGTGTGGGTTTAGGAGAGGAGGCTCTCATTCACTTGGCACAGCCCTACGAGCAGAAAACACGACAATGAAGAGTCTTCCACATTGCTACATTTTTGCATTGTAATGTTTTCCCGGAAATACAAATACGCTAAATCAATTTAACGATCAAAAAAACAATCGAAAAAACAGACCTATGTCACTCACAATGTCCTACTGCATAGTTTTGGCTTTTGTCCAATTTTGGCACTGTTTGCCTTCCGTACGGCAAATAAACAATGTGCGATTTAGTTTTTTCGTGGCTTTGAGTTAAGGAAGCACGTAAAGCATCAATCAAGTTCTTCTGTTGTGCGAACACGAAATACACATCACCAACACATCTTGAACAAATTCATACACGCACACAGAAAACAATTAGTGCCCTTTTCCTACAATAAAACATGAAAATGCTGCTGATAGTTGACAGGCGCCCTTCTCAGTGGCCTCAATACTTCAATTTCTCTAGTTCAACAAACAGAAAAAGACACATATATCACACACGCTGTTCACTCGTAAACAGGTGTGTTTGTGCATATGGCTTTGTTAGCATGTGCATGTGTTTTCGGACGGTCCACGTGCAGGGCTGATAAATGAGTTCACACTCCCAATGTGACACCGCTTTGACAATCAGATACCACGCCAGGCCTGCCCCTTTCCCCCCAGGGTGTTAGTGTGTGTGTTTCCGAGGGCATGCTCTGTCCCTGTTTTTATGACAAGGACGTTACATTCCCTGCACTGTGTGTGTGTGTGTGTGTGTGTGTGTGTGTGTGTGTGTGTCTGTTTGTTTGTTTGTGTGTGTGTACGAGAGAGACAGTGGAGGGAGAGTAGAAATCATGACTCAACAACAGCAAAAAGCACATGACTGAAGGTCCTCATCCCATCCAAATCCCTCAAATGGGATTTAACAGAGGCTCACACGAACACACACACACACACAGTGAGAGCCACTTTGCATGTCAAGGTTTAATTACATTATGCGTAGTCCTGCTTGAGTACTATCCACAGCGTCATTGCGAGACGCTCCGCAATGCAAAGAGGTTAAAGGGCATTGACTTCATAATATTAGCCGCAGATTTCTCTCAGATACCTTGTGGTTGACATCCAAGTTGTGCTTTGCAAATGTCAAACGTTATTTCGAGCTGGCTTCAACGTCTAAATGGATCTAATTTGTTGTCACCTTCATATTCATCCCCCCCTCCACCGCCACTCGACTGTCTACAAATACATTTTAGGACTCCACACACACACACACACACACACACACTTTGCCACTTTGACCCTGACCTTTGTCATGTGCCCTCACGTAAACCTCACCTGTGATTCAAGCTAGCCCTCGCGTTGCACAGCACGACTCGGCACAGTTCAAGTCCATCTAGGGCACGTAAGTGTGTCACGGCAGATCTAATTATGACAGCAGTCCCCCAATAGCCTTTCTAACTTCTCCTTCTCCAGCTCCCTTCGCCACCCCCGCGACCCAGCCTGGAGCAGAGGCTATCGCGGTTAGCCTACGCATGAACCAAGCCGAGCAGGAGGGTTTAATGTAGTTATGATGTGAACAAAGCAGTTAAAAGCTAGTGGCGTAATGTTTGAGATCTCCAACTTTAGCTCCTGGTTAAAGAAATATTAAGATAATTTGGGATAAACTTGCTTGAGTAAGATGAGAAGATTGATATCACACTCATATGTATGTACTAAATATGAAGCTAGCCATGAGACGGTGAGCTAAACTCAGCTAAAGAGTGAGCTAATCACTTGTAATGCCTCCTGTCAAAACCATTCCTGGTGAGACAATATTTCTGCTCTGTGCTTGCTTGCTTTCTGAGAGTTAGCTTAGAAGTTTGACATCACTTTCGCATACGTACATGCTAAATATGAAGCTAGTCAGACAGTTAGCTAAACTTTGCCAAGGCTAATCACTGGAAATGCCTCCTGTAAAGCCACAATGTGTCCCTTTTAGACATTAGTTATTAACTTTTTAGCTTTAGAGGTGCTAGTAGGCATATTTTCTTTCCCCTCTCTTCCAGTCTTGCTAAGCTAGCTGCTGTATGTAGCTTCATATTTAGCACACGGACATGAGAGTGGTGTCAATCTTCTCATGTAATTCTCAGCACAAAAAGCAAAGGTTCCCAAAATGTTGAGCTATTCTCATGCAGTTTTGGTTGGAATATCAGCCAAATCAGGGTAAATCAAACAGTGCTCTGCTTTGTAATGGTAGAATAGACAGAATATCCGATAAAACACAAACAATTGTGTCCTGAACCAAGTGTGATGGATGAAAGTGTTTTGTTCAGACGATACTGAGGAGACACTAGCACACCGAAACAGCAGCAGCTCACTGATCTTTGTGAAATACATTAGCCGATCAGACTTGCATGCAAATTATTTCTTTGGTTGGAGCGAAAAACACAGGGACTCGGTGGGCACGGTGGACTTGCAAGATATTTGTAACATCTGAAAGTGAATAACTGGCCATTGACGGTGACGAACTCTGACGGAGCTCATTAGCAGAGACAACTTCTTTGACTCACACGTCGGCCTCCTGATTTCAGCCTTTCACTCTGCTTTCACAATGAGTTTCCAGTGGGCATCAATTCATCCAACATTTGTATCGAACTGACCGGCGCTGCTTGTTTATGCGCGTCTGTGTCGTTCACTGGCTGGCGGTAAAGTAAAAGGCAGGCAGGCCCCACATTTCTGCAGCGAAAGAGCTACAACTGGCAAGGCAGAGAAGTGGGTCATCTATATGCCAACCGAGCAGTCAGGATCAAACTTGCATGCCTCCTGCTCTGCTTTTCAGCCTCGACAACAGATAAAAAACGAGAGAGAAAGAAGAGGGGGGAGGAAGGGTGGAAACAGGAGGGAGAACACTGGTTTAGATGAAGGAGATGAACACAGAAAGAAAAAGGGGTGTTGTTGCTTTAGAGAAACTCTTACAAACACAATGTTTAAGAGAGGATCCCGCTGTTTTGAATTCTCCCGTTATTACGAGCTTTTTCGCCCCTGTGTGTGGCTGCTTATTAATCAAAGTATTGATCGTTCAGTGCGAGCAAACACCGAGCAAGAAACGAGTAGGCCACACAGGATGGATGAAAAAAAGAGAACGGGAAGGAAGTGAAAAACGGGGCCCTGAGATGGAGTGATACAAAGAAAAAAACGTGTTTTCCGAAGGTGAAAGCTACGAACGGAATAAAGTGAATGAAAGGAGGTGAACTGAGGAGCGCTTCTGACTGCTTTTTGCTGAAGTCGTTATTGCACGTTGCTGCGTTGGGTGCTATTGACAGGGGGGG
>OMLP01007095.1:3120-13220 GCA_900302685.1 Spondyliosoma cantharus | reverse complement strand
GTAGGGGGGGGGGGGGGGGGCGGCTTCGCTGATGTTCTCCGTTCATCTCCCCTGTTGCATAATGCACTTGAAACACAACCAGTGAGCTCGGTTGTGTAACTGCGTCTACACATAATGCTGGTTTGTGCTCGTGAGACAATGCACTCGTCAGGTAAATGCGACGGAAACCGTAAAAGTCTCCTTTTTCTTCTTCTTCTGTGGTGTCGCTTTCCTGTCCTAAACCCACACACGCCAGCACCAACAGTCTGGAAGAGTCGGGGAACAAAATGAGCAAAATACTGCATTGCACTTAGTTTAAGGCTAAAAAGTTTGCAGTGGAAAGCGATGTAAACTTAAGGCAGCATGGATTGAATGTCTCGCATGTTTTTTTAAAAAAGTACTAAAATCTATGTATGTCACCCGATGCAGTTCGACGACAACAACAAACAAAATTGAATGCACTCTCTCCCAGCCCATAAATAAAAACACAACTGGTATTCAGACACAAAGGTGTGTGCATGTCCATGTATGTAGCACGTGCGCAGACATGGTCATGTAAATACTTCAAAATCAACCCACACGCACAAACCCAGTAACACTTGGCCCGGACAGCCAAAATATAAAATAGAAATAAAATAAAAAACACAGAAATCTTCTAGTTTTTGCAATGACTTCGTTTAGCACAGTGCGACCCGACCCAGTTTTGAAGGTAGAATGGTTGCAGTTTGTTCGCTCCAGTTTTTAAAAATGTGTTCGAGCCCGCTAAGAACTTCAAAGCAACAGCTGGTCTTTTTTTTTTTTTTTTTTTACTCAGAGCTGGCTTCATTTGTCTCTGCTTGTTGTTTTTTTTATAACCCTCTGTCAGTCTTTTTTAAAACATAAGAGAGAAGAATATAGAGGCAAAAGAAAAAAAAAGGAGGGGAAGGGTTAAAGCAGTGAGAGCTGGTGACGAGCAGGAACAAAAGAAAAGAGAAGAAATAAGAGATGATACTGTTTAGGTATCCAAGGCCAGTCTGGTCAGTGAAACAGGTCAGTATTTAGGTGGTATGACAACTACGGGGTCGCCACTCTTTGGCCGCCACATCAGCACCTGGGCATCGTTGGCGTTGGGCTTGACCATGGCGTTAGAGGGGATGGGCTCATTCTTGCCCAGGATCTGGGGCTGTTCCTGGGCCAGGGGCTCGTTCAGAACAGCCCTTTGTCCCAAAGGCTTCTCTGGGTCCACTCGGATGTGAAGCCGCATCCTCCAGCGGATCGTCTGCAGGACGAGTGTCTCTGAGGTGGCCTGGTTGATCGCCACCAGCCACGTCGTAAAGCTCTGGTCACGGTGGATGCTGCTAAGCTGAGGCACGTTGCTGTCGCTGACCGGCACACCCCAGGTCACGCTGGGGTAGAAATTGTCATTCATACTAACAGTGAACTTGCTGTCCTTCTTGGTGGGGCCGACGACGGTGCAGGTCTCCGTGGTGTTGCCGTACCACGGGTAGTTCACCCCGTCTGAGTCGCTGATGGCCTGAATCTTGCCATCACGCAGGTCGGGGAGCTCCCAACTCGACCTGGAAAAGGAGTCACAGATGAGGATTTATTCAGATATGGAGATCGTAGACATTAAAAGGCTGTTGGCATTAAATGACAGCAGCAGTTTATTAAAGTTAAGTCTTTCAGTCATAGTTATGATCATCATTTCTGTTGGTTATGGTGACACGACAACAATGAAGGCAGTTTTTTATCACACCACTCCCTTTGGAGGCAAAACTGGAAGCGAGCATATTTGAAGTTTGTGTGTGTGTGTGTGTGTGTGTGTGTGTGTGTGTGTGTGTGTGTGTGTGGCTGCACAGGAAAACTCCTGCATGCACAAGTACAGTGAGCCAAAGCTGAACCAGGAAGTTGTCTGTAAACGGAGTTGAATGTTTGATACCGTTTGCGTTACCTTTAAATGTTTTGGTCTTGACCTGTCCGATTTCTATTACTGAAAAAACAGAATGATCTTTTAAGTTCTAAACCAAAAGATCCCTCACATAAAAAGCTCTGAGGTCTAATCCTTCCTGTATAAATAGCTGAGAATTAGCATCTCAATGGTGTGACTGCCTGTATATCTAACAACACAGGACAGAAAGACGGAGCCGACTCAAAACCTCACAGTTGGATTTTTCCACCAATTTTCAAGCCACCGAGGGAAAATACAATACAACAATAAAATATTGTGACACACACAGCAGGCGACACAGCACGACTTAAGTGACCTGCTACCTCTGGTCTGTCCGACCATCGATTTTCTGCCCACAGCAGGAAAAAGATTACCTTCCGTTCCCTGAAGTAGAGGATCAGCAGGACAGAGATGATAACAGTGTGATCACCAGCCACCCGACTTACTGCACTGCACTGCTCAGCCTGGCCTCACATTGTGATTTATGTATTCACCCAGGGGGTGAGATTAGCATGTCGGGCATGATAATAGCCTGGCCATTCTGTGTGTGTGTGTGTGTGTGTGTGTGTGTGTGTGTGTGTGTGTGTTTGTGTGTGTGCGCATATAGTTCTACATTTCTGTTCTGAAAAGAAAAAATCACATAATCTTCTCAACTGGTGCCTCCAAAACAATTTGCAATAATTTTCCCATGTTGCTGTGAACTTAGACAAATACTCCAATACTCAATATAATCCAAGAGAATATCTGCACCAGGTTTCTCAGTGTACAACTTCTCTAATTTATTATTTACGAGCACATAAATCTACCAGCTTTTCAGCCATAAACACAATATGGCCTCACAAGCACACACGTGGCTGCGGCTGCGCCTGCGGAACTTCGAACACGAGTGGGGAAAACGTTGCAGAGATACGCCTCACTTCCTGTTTGTGTCTTCACTGCCTGCTTTGTCACAACCAAATGATGTGCAATAACTGGTGAGTGTTTGTAACAGAACCGCAGGGATGGTAGAAACAATTGACTCAATAAAGAGACTACTCAACTGTGACTCCTGAGCATGTCAGTTATTGTAAATGTTGGATGGTGATTCACAACCCAGGGGGGAGCCTACTTCTCCAGTTTCAAGGGGATAGTCTATGTTTAAAGACTGTGGACCAGGTCAAAAAACATTTAATTATGCTTCGACTTTAAAAAAATATCCGTATACTGAGTGAGCTGGAACAAAAGTAATGGATAAATGGTTGCAATGCAGTAGATAACAAACATTAAAAACGATTTAAACAGTTTACACAGTTAGACAAAAATATGGACAGCCAAAATTGTTCAGACACAGTTGATGGCCAACATTAAAAAGGAATTTAAACAGTTACAGTTACAATTATTGTGTTAAATTTCCAGCTGCAGGTGAAAAACAGGTTAAAGTAGATAGGTAGCTAACAACTATCATTAAAAGGGGATTTAACAGTTCAAACTGTTAGCTCAATTGATTGGATATCATCAATGGTTCAGATACAGTAGATAGCTAACACTGAAAGGAACTTTAACAGTTCAAACTGTTAGCTAAATAGACGAATGGTAAACAGCCTACAGTAGCCTAGCCTAGCTTAGATAGCTAACATTAATATTAAAAGACATTTTAACAGTTGAGCTTAAATGTTTGGATACATGTAAATATGGTAGCCTATACAAGTAAGATTAAATGGAATTCAAGCAGTTTGAAGTGTTTGTCTAAAATTATTGCATACATAAAAAGCTAGCCTAAGCTATCTAGCTAACATTAGAAGAAATGTAAACATTTATGGTTAGCTCAAAAAAATAACTGCTAAATAGTTAGCTAAAAGTAATGGCTACATTTCAATACAATGGATAAACAGTGGAAACATATAAGAAGTATTAAAATCAAAAACACTAATAAAAAGGCAGGGGGCTAGCTGATAGGTAAACAGTTGAATTAGTTAGCTAAAAGCAAAGGATAACAGTCAAAATAATCAGCTGAGAGTAATGAATAAATCATTTATTGCTAGATGATTAATGGTGAGATGGCTGACAGTAACTTAATGGATAAATGGCTGTTAAGTATCTGATTATCAGTTAGCAAAAAGTGATAAACAGTTAAAAGTTGTTAATAAACCGTTGGAACATCAAGCTTCTGGTGATCGCGACGAATGCAAACTTGCCAAAACCATCCACTCCTAGCAAAGTTTATAGGTTCATTTGAACACAACCAGTGGTGTTGATGAAGTGACTGAAGAGAAGCTGCTGTAGTAGTTTACGCCCACGTGGCTGCAATTTCCTGTGCACAAAACCATAGTCAGCCCTTTTTACAACACCACACTATCAAAAACGAAAACTCTTTAGCAAACGTTTGACTGAACAATAAAAAGAGGCAACATTAAATGCATCCAAATTATATCTACTTTTTAAATTACTATTATTATTATCATTTGATCTCTAAAATAAAAATGGCACCGGCTGAATCTGACCAGACTACATTAGTGATACATAAAAAGTTTCTAGGGTTATTAGAAGTCTGCAAACAGCTTCACTGAGATTTTGTGACTCTACTAGGTGGGGCTGAAACAGCTCACTTCCTGTTTCTGCCACTTTGGCTCACTCATTTCACCCAGTCATTTGCATTTGGCGGGAAAAATGGTTTCGAGTTAGAAAAACTCTGTTGTTCAGACATAGTAAAGAAGCGATTCTCCCCGTCACAGATGGTGGAAATTGGATGAAGAGTAAGAAGCGAAGTGAAGCCAATGCAATCAATTAACCAATTATAGTGTGATTAAGCCTCACAGCCTGCATGTGTGTGACTACCACACTGCTCCTTAAAGAATATTGGCAGAAAGCTTTGTGTCACTCCTTTAGAAATGACGTTGTACGAAAACTTTTACAACATAGAAACCTGAATTTTTTTTTTTAGTTTCACTTCTACCACACTTCCTATTTTAGCACCTTTACAACACACATTGGTGTGTCAGAACGCTTGTGTGTGTGTGTGTGCGTGTGTGCGTGCGTGTGTGCGTGCGTGCGTGTGCGTGCGTGCATGCCCATTTATAAATACACACATCCTGAACAAACCTACAAAACCATACCTCACTGAAGCCATTCTAAAAGACGGGGACAACAAACAGGTGGAGAGAGACGATGAATGTGTGCAGAATCCCGAGCACATCATCCACAGCCAACAGAGAAATCATCCCCATTACCGTCCTCGGCTGTTCTGTCCAATTACAGCACGCCGGAGCTTTATTGCCATCAAAGAAACTACTTAATATGAGAATCTGAGCAGTGAGAGCAGACTCATCTCCTGCATCCTAAGACTGACTTAAAAAATGAGCGTCAAGAGTAGGTCGTCATTTTGTGACTTTAATATCAGAATGAGACGATAGATAAAGTCCATTTCTTTTTAAATGCACGAGTGACCGAGGTCAAACAACACTGCTGCAAAGGTGGGAGGGTGCATACCAACACCCCTATATATAGTGCTCTATATGTGTGTGTATCAGTTACATCCATGTTGGTTAGATCCCGCTTGTGATCACTGTCCTACTCTATGAAAGTGTCTTCAACAAAAACTACAGTCTGCTACAACAAAGTCTTCATTCAAAAGCAGACTGAAAACCTCCTTTTGCATAACTTCTGTGTCTGTCTGGAAGCCTGTTAGCGGACTCAATTTCTAAACTAACATTGGCTACTGTTGCTCTCTGTTAGCGGGCTGGAGAGAAGCACTGGAGAACGTGCATGAAGTCACATCCTTTGGACCTTATATGGTTTTTCATTTTTCCCTTACTTCAGTGTTTCATTTAGGTTTTTGTGCATGTAAAAGGTCTTGAAAGACAAGCCGAGAAAAGGTCAACGGAGGCTCCTCTCTCCCGCAAAAAAGCACCTCAAAACGCCTCATCAGCAGTCCCGCCTCTAATTCTGTGACTTTGTGACATCACACTACGTCACCATGTCACACGTTTGCATGATTTAATGTCCAACAGCTAGTTTGGCAAATAAGACTTAATTCAGTACAGCTGCTCTGTTGTTCTTAGCGGTGCTGGCTCTGGCGTGTGTGAGCTGACCAATCAGAGGAGACTGGGTACTCAGGAGGGAGGCCTCAGATCTTTGCCTATTTGCTTTTTATCTTTAAACACATTGAGTTTCTGTGATAATTAAAACTTTGTTCTCTGCCAAGGTGGTTTGTCTGTTTCACATTATCGTATTCTGACATAGTTTCTGAAAAAGCTAAGACTTAATATTGATTTTGTTGGCTTGAATTTGGCCACAGATGATTTCTTTAGAACTATATCATAAGTGAAAGAGGAGATTAGCTTTGCTCTTTAATAGCCAGCAGCAATTAACCCAAAGGACCCGTCTGTTATGGCAGCTTTTTATGTTCCTTTTTAGGAATCCTTTTCAATTCACACTACCTTGCATCCTGTTGGACGGCTGTTTGTGCAGGTTTTAAATGATTTTTTTCACATCTTGAAAAATAAGAGAAGAAAGGCATAATATTGATTATCTGTTCAATCCTCTACTGTGAGCTCAGGCGAAGCCCCACCACAATGGCAATTAGCCTCCAATTATATGCTTTGTGCTTCAAATTGTGAGGCTATTCTGCTATTTTTTTGGCTTATATTATGTTTAAAAATTGGATGTTTTTGAATGCGCTAGACAAAAGAGTCAGATGAGAGCGTAAATATCTGCAAAACAACAGCGTAGCTCGGGAAGAAAGAGGCAATTACTGTAAACTGAAAAACAGTTTATAACAGGCATTCATCATACTGGACTTTTAGAGAGTGACTGAAGGTTCTCTCACTCATACACACACGCGCACACACACACACGCACACACACACACACACACACACACACACATGCACGTAGCCTATTCAGGGCCATACTGGGCTGGGTGTGTGTGTTGGGGAGGGGACTGTGGCTCTAATCTTGGACCTGCAGCACTCAAACATCCTAAGCTGCAATATCTCACAGATAAAGCATATTCTGGGTCTAGTCAGCTTGTGGTTTCCCACTACAGGATATAAGATGAACTCTGCTTGTCTAACAAGCGCACCAATATCACCCACACACATTCACTGAACACATTGCAAAAGAAAAGAGAAAGAAGAGTGACAGAAAATAAGGAGACGTGTTAACAACCGCTGTGCGTGTCAGGAACATAGTTTTCTTAAAGCTGCATTGGCCCACGTTTGTCTCGTTTATAACTGGTGGCGCAAAATAACTGTATTGACAAGCGGAGGGATCTGAAAGGTTACTGCAATTATTTTCCATCACAATCTCCTGCTCTCATATCTGTCAGGTTCTGAAGTGCTTTGTAGCCTGCAGGCATGCAGACACAAGCCCACATACTGTAGATGGCTGAGCTGCTGATTGAATACTGAAGTGCACTTACAGGCACGTCCATTTATTTTACTTGTTTATTAATAACACCACCTTATTTTCCTGGATACGAATGTTAAAGGAGGCATATTATGCAAAATGATGATGATTGGTCAGCTCACACACGCCTGAGCCAGCGCCGCTAACAACAAGAATGCAGCTTTGCTATATTACTTCTTACGTGCCAAACTAGCTGCCAGGCATAAATTGTGCAAATGTGTGACATGGTGACGTAGCGTGATGTCACAAAGTCACAGACTTAAAGGCTCACAGTGTTTTCTGTGGTAGAGAGGAGTTTCTGTTGGCGCTGACTTTCAGCTTTTTAACTTTTAAGATATTTTACGTGCACAAGAAACAATACAAAACACTGATGGAGAATAAAAAAAATGAAAAAGCACAACAGGTTTCCGTTAACTAAATATTTTGATTGCAGGGCACAGATGGATGCTGGGCAACGCAGCTACAGGCCAGTTTCACTACCCAAAAATATTTCCACTTTAGAATAATTTTGGCACTACTTGGAATGGAAAAACAGGAAGCACAAGCATAATTCATCTGAAATAAAGCTTCTCTTTCTGACTTCTGTTTATCTCCTCGTTTTAAAGGTTTGGCATCAAGTGCATCATGTGCTTGAGTCGGGTTTCTTTTCCATATAGGGCAAGTTTAACACTTAAATTTCCTCCAGTGATGTCATCTAGTGGATAAGTTGCATTGTGGGTAAAGTAGTAGGCTCCAGGTTTTTAAAAAAAACAGTCCACTGCTCTAGCGTCGCACTCCTGTAACACGGTTGCACCAAAATCAAATCAAAGATTACGTGTTTTTCATCTCATGCGTTCTTCATCCTTTTCAAAACCTGGCGCCCACATTAGCCACAATGTAGCGTAGCCGCTAAGTGACATCACTCAAGGTAAGTTTTCAGGTTACATGCAGCTTTCTCTAGAGCCACAAAAGGCTTTATGCAGCTCTTTTCACATATGCAGTAGTACAGCACAAGAAGAAAAAAGTGTATAATAAGTTGGAGTTACCCTTTAAAGGTGCAATATGTAAGAATTGACCAACTGTTAAATTGTTAATTCCCAAAAAAAAGGGGCAGCCTATCGCCAGAGGAACTGCTAAATGTTGCTAACTTTGTTCTGTTTATACGTCCATGACTGTGGCTACTGTTAGCTTGTTAGCTCAGTTAGCCGTGCAGCTAGCCGGACTGCTGGGGCGGTGTTGGTGTTTACACTGCTAGCACTGGAGAAAGGCCTCCAGCTACAACTAGCTAACCCGAGCTAACTGGTTAGCATTCTGTACAGTAGACGTCTCTGCAACACAATACAAAGCACTATTTGAATGTTTTAAACTAAAATTCCTACATAATGCCCCTTTAAGTCCAATCTGTTTTAAATGGTTCCTCTTCTAATATCTGGAACGGTTAATTGTAGAATTTGCTGGCCTTACATTTTCAAAACTTCCAGTTCTGTATCTTACGTGGCAGCACTTCCCCACTTCCTCAAAAGATGTCTTTAATAAGCTCATGATCAAGTTGTGTGTAGAGGCATTGTCATGTTCCAAAATACAACGAAACTATTCACTTATGTTAACTAGAGCTTGAACCATTAACAGGTAATTATTTAGTCAATCAATAAGCAACTATTTTAGATCATCTGTTCATAATTTCAGTCATTTTGCAAGAAAAATGATGAGCAAATGCTCTTCGGTCACAGTTTCCAGCTTCTCTTCGTCACATAAAACAGTCAACTGAACACTTTTGGGTGTTAATATGATTGTTGGTGTTCAATATTTATAACATAAAGCACTTATATATATACTATATACTATACTATATATATATATATATATATATATATATATATATATACATATATTTATCATTTATACTTGGAATAAGTCACAACCATGTGCTTCACACATGCTCAACACCCAACAGTTACAGGTTACAGTTGATACACAAAGGCGGGAAACACATTAAGAAAAAAGCAAACCTTTGATACTCACATCCCTTTGTTTCCATACGTGTTGTAGAACTCCATGTGGTTACACGCTTGAATCCAGCCGATGGTCCACGTCTCCTTACCGGCGACTGGCGGCACCAGGACCCGGGCACAGGCTCGGAAGTGCGGTGTCCGGTAGCGCAGGACCACGCTGGATGACTCGTCGATGCTGGTGGGGTTGGAGTCAATGGAGCTGTTCACCTCCAGGACGATGATACTGTCTCGGAAACTCTTGGGCTTACACCTGATACTCTGGATGCAGCCCATTGCATTAAATTGCAACACAATCCACAACAACGTCCAGAGTTCTGGGGGAGGAGAGAGGCGCATGGAAAAAGAAGCAAGAAAAAGAAAATCACCACAATTGGATCATGTTCTCAAAAAAGAAAAAGAAAAAGAAAAAAAAGCCTCACCAGATAAAAAAAGAAAAGTGTTCATTTATAGCAGACAGTCTCATAAAAAGCCATGCATCTTTGAACCAAAACTGTTTCAGAGAAGAAGAATCAGCTTTGGAGAGCGCATGCTTTCCGGTGCGTAAAAATCTCACCAAACAAGCGCAGGTGCTTTTCTCTTTTCGCCGTGCACCGACGTTTTCGTGCTGTCGGGTCACAAGTCAGTGCCTCCTAAATGCTCTTTATCACAACGGGACTTGACCCTGCAACAGTGCATCCCTTTGGAAAAGCCGCGCGTAAATAAAAGGTTCAAGTTAACTCTGAGCTAAATAATTCAACAAAAAAAACTACTAACGTTACATCTCCTATTCTTCTTCCGTGTGATTCTTTATGTCATCAACAGATTATCACCCCCCCCCC
>OMLP01007088.1:2406-33025 GCA_900302685.1 Spondyliosoma cantharus | reverse complement strand
CCACCCACCGCATCCTCTCGCATTCAATCATGCGGGCATTAATTAACGCCAGGCTGATGAATATAGCTCTCAACCCGGGGCGCTGATAGTCAGACAGTGTTGAATGAACCGTCCATGTTACCTGTGACACGGCGTCTGCTCCTTTGTGAACACGCCGCGCGGGTATTGAGCCGACCGGGGCGGCCACGACGAGACTGACAGCGTGGCAGCCTATTCTCTGTTGCTCATTAGTGGTAATGCTGCGTATTTACACATGTCACAGTAATGACGCCCTTAAAGCAGGCGACGGCCGTGAGTCTGCAGACACGCGCCGTGGGTGTAGCCTGCCGTTCACACAAGACCTCGCTCTAACGGAAGAGGGCACACCGTTCTTTTGTTCGTTCGGCGAATGAAGTCACCGCTACTCATGTAATGATAGCATTCGTATATGTGGGCCTATGGAAACCTCCCATTCACAACACTCTCTAATTTCATTAGAGATCTTGTTTGAAGGCGAGAGGTTGAAACAAAGCTGTAAGCATCTATAATTGCCACCACAGGGCTCTGTGTCTGCTGTCTGTCAGCAGCTCAACAAACAGAAAAAAAAAACCCTCACCAGCTCATAAAGACTGAGAGCAGTACTCCTGCGCCGCAAAAAACACGAGGCGGAGAGAAAATTGTTTAATTTAGTCTGCCGGCAACTGGTTTTCTTGGCCTCGGGTAAGCTGTTTGGGAGCCTACGGGGACAAGATCATGTCAAGTGCCTTGTCACCCAACCCCCTTAAATTTAGATGATATGACTTTGCTCGTGGCTATGTTTCCTCCTTCATCAACATAAGATTTAATTCTGAATCCAGCTGAAAAAAATCTTGCGCAAAGACGTTAGAGGAGTAGTAGTAGGTTCATTTAGTTTATTTCTTTTTCTCAGTCAAGTAAGAGGCACATTTTAACAACAGGCAGGAAGAGACATTCAGGACCTCGTCAAGCGTGTGTTTTTCACGTCACCGGTTCATTTCAGTTCACATCACTATTTGCATTATATACGTATATTATATTATATACAAATACATAGCAACAAAAACCTTTTGTATGTATATCACATAAGCGGCTCATATTTCTCTGAAACAAAAACAAGGGCACCGAGCTTCATCGTTTTGTCTTTTGCCTTATTTGAAAAAAAAAATAAAATAAAATGAAATCTGCAGTGAACAACAGGCTTCCTATCAATTCATTTCTTCTTTTTGTTTGTCCTCACCCTTGTTTTCCTCAAGTTCACTCTGGCTCGCTTCTTTCAAACAAGCTCGATGACCTCTGCTGGTTAAAATAAACACAAATTAATTCATTAAGCAGGTCGACGCGATTAAAAAAGACTGCCGATTTTAAACCGTTTTTTTTACGTGAGCTGTTTGGCGATTGAATATTTCGGCTGTTTTGAATGTGACATTTGACGTCCAAATATCAAATCTGACACACAAGGGCTGCACCGATGGACTGGTTGAGCACTGGCGTCGATGTTCACGTCGTTGACTGCTACTGGTGTGTCAGGTAAACAGGAAGACGTTCAGTGATCGCGGTGCCGATGTTTATCTGTCGCGTCGCATCAATTTTATGCCGGCACATTGACAAGCCGCTGGTTCCCCCTCGTCCCCGTCACCGGTTTGTAATTCCATGTGAGTGCTGAAAACTTCTTATCATCGAGTCGGTAATTGAATAGCAGGCTCAGAAAGCTTTTAAAGCTCTTACTTCTCAAGTAAAAAGAATCCTTTTTTTTTCATTCTGAAAGAAGGTTATATTAAAGGTTGTTTCATGAATTTGTATGATTGAATTTGTGCTCTTTCACCTACAGTGTAATGAAAGAATGGCTGACTTTCAAACAGTTGAGATTTTTCTTTTTGTTTTCGCACAAAACGGTAGAATAGATGACATCCAAAACAAAATAAATGAAAAAAAAAAAAAGGAAAAAAGAAGGACGTTGGTATCTGTTCAGGGCTGTCGGCCAAATTGTTAAACTTAAACATCGGCATCTGCTTATAACCTCACAACCGGTGCGTCCTTAACTGCAACTTCATCGTCGTTTATCGCCACCGAGTTTAATGAAAACTTTGGATTTCAACAGGCCTCCTCTTAACGACGTCTGGGAAAAACATCGCCAAGCAAATACCGAGCGAAACGCTTTAAAAACGCACTGATAGTCACCGTTTGTCCTCAGCCTGATTCAAAGCGCAAATTCTCCTCTCACGATCGTGAATGCTGAATGTTCACCCCAGTCAACTGCATGAAAAGGGAGAAATTCACACAGATTACAGAGAACCAGCACAGTTACATGAAAGATTGCGTTTCAGTAGAGCACTTCCAAAACGTACGCCGTTGTCTGTCGCTAAAGAGATCGTTTGCAACTTCACATTCGCGAGCGTCTCAAAATCGTATCGAATTTTGCAGATGGTTTTGGTAAAAGCAGGAATTAAAGTTGAGTTATAGCTAAAGAATTCTTTGAAATGAAAAAAATATTGATCATAATGTGATATATTACCTGCTCTCAATACAGGTTTTTTGGCTTTCTATAATAAAAAATGTGACTTTTATATATTTCTCTCCAGCACAAGCAGCTGTAAGATTTGGGCGAGACCGGTGGATGTTGATGCAATTCCTTGGTTGCAGGCAGAGGTCAATAAAATTCATAAATTACTGAAGTCAACATTAACTTGGCCTTCCATTTGACATGGCTAAATCAGCGCTGGCCCGTTGGCTCGGCTGGCTAAGATATCATTACCGGCTTTTCACTCTTGCAGTCGGCATGAATTAAACAATGGAGTTTTGAGATAACTGAAAACAATATTAAACTGCAAGTTGGAGGGGAAGGACGGGAGGGAGTCTTGTGTTTGCCGGCAGCGTGTGTGTGTGTGTGTGTTTGCGTTGCGTGGCCGCTCGTGTCAAAGTGAATATTCGATTCGCCCTCCCTTTAATTTAGAATGCCTAATCAATATTGCCCAACGCCGGAGATGCTCAGACATCTAAAGTAAATCTCCTGTGGCCTCGGGGACCTCAGTGAAGTGCGTTGCCCACCAACGTCTCCCGCTGCGTGGGCGTGAAACATCCAGCACACACTTTTCATCCCACGAGTGGAAACAGTTGGCCACTGCCAGATCCTTGTCACGAGGGCCAAGTCGCGACGTGTGTGTCGCGCCGGCGGCATTAACATTTTTTTAATAAACACCTTGAGGAGCTTGCGACAGCAGAAGGCATCCTACTTGACACGCTCGCTCCCCAGGCTCATAGAAACAGCTGTTGGAATCACCCAGACGTGGGCTGTGCAGCCCTGCTGGCTTGTCTAGCCTCGGCAAATGCACCCGGCTGAGAATACACTCTTTATTACATGCAAAGTCTCCCGGGGGTGCATAATACCTTTAAACACGTGTGATCGCTAAACAGGGGAATTGCAGATTCATTTCCTAATCTCCGGCTTCGGGCTGAAAACGGTGTCTCAGTCGGACGAGACGCGGAGTAATTCATCAAACCGCTTCAAAACGTCACGCGCTGTGAATGACATGTTCGGTATGTAAGAGCCACCCGGGCGTTAAGCGCTATCATCAGAAGATACAAAAAAAATAAAAAAAATAAAAAAAATGGAAATAAAGTTCTGCGAATGCTTGCTAATTAAATCATTCTGTTGAGAGGGGAAAAAAAAAAATGTCCTGATCACTTCAAACGCGACAGTCGCGGCCACTTAATTGTCTCAGCTGAGACAAACCTTGAGGGGCCGCCGCTCGTCGATCAAATTGAGGATGCTATATGCTAGGGGTGGTCCGACTGCACTGAATGGGTGAATGGGCTTGACGCGGGCCGCGAAAGGGAAGGAGCCTCGGCGCATGAATATGAATCGGGCCTCTCTGTTTGTGTTCACTAGGCTGGAATTAGTGCTTTTCATTACTGATGGCTTATGGGCTGACTGTTTGGCTGCCGGCTGGGGTCACAATAAAGTGATGCGCCTGCCAAAGGCAGAGAGGCTGGGTCACAAGGGACTAAATGGCCCAGTTACGAGGAGCAGAGCTTATCTCCCTCTCTGAATCAACCCCCACCTCCAGATAAACTAAACATACACCATGTCCTGTGGGGGAGCGTATCTCTAAGAAAACTGGGGACAATAAAAGATCACTATCCGTCTTCCCCTTCATCACATATACTCAAAAAATGCATTTTGTACTGTATTGTTTATTTCATGCGCGGGGGCAGTTTCTCCGCAGTGATCCGAGCAGAAGCCCAGTCTATAAATTGTTTCATCGTTGTACAACAAAATGATTAAAAGCTGCAGTTTGACAGTTGCTTAACTTTTGCTCAATTCCCAGGATTTGAAGCAGGGACAGTTCTGCCGCTGGGATTGAGACTCCATTTTTGGATTTCAGGCAAAAAGCAGACTTGTGCATCTAAAGATCATGTCCTTTATTGATTAGACCCCCCCCCCACTGGGATCACTAAGTGTGATATAAAGCCATCACCATATGCCTGTGTTTAAAGTCCCCTCTTAGAACATAAGCTTGAAATGAGCTTGGATTACGCTTACTGCGGCGGGGAATCGTTACCACTGCTCTCGGCTGCCTTTAATCATACAATGAATAACAGTGAAATAATATCAGTGTTTTAGGGTTAAGGGTGGAAATAAATTGCGCTGGTATTAAAAGATTTCCCTTGATGTGGCAGGTTTTTAAGCCGGATGTTCCCCATTACGTTCATCTCCTTTTTGACTCCGCTAACATGTTTTTTTTTTTTTTTTTTGTTCTGAAATTAACGGCGATGTTTGGTACCATGACTCGTTTCATCGCTGCTTTGTTTAAAACGTGATTATCAGTCGGCTGAACATTAGCAGTGCTGTAGTTCTCCTTTGGATTTGTTCTGTCTGGGCTCCACACTTCTCTTTGATGCTTTTATTCTTTTAAACTAATTTCTAGGGATGCACAATATGTTTTTTTTTGTTGTTTTTTTTTCAGCCAACACCAGTAGCAGCTTAGTATCTGCCGCTAACGGCTGACGGATGATTTAATACTCCATAGCTCTAATAAGATTTGTTTAGTTAGAGCTCGAACACGTTTCCCCTCCTTTTAGAAACCTTAAGAACATGTATTGCGAGTTGTAATCGTGTTCCTGTGAAACCGTCTTTTTCTTCTTGCGTCATACTTTTGCTGTACTGAAACACGTTAATTAGCGAGACACTTTCAACCTCTGGAGTTACTCTTTCTCCTCACTGCACTGACGCCTCACTTGATTGGATAATTTGTGCTTTATGGGAAATTAAATCCCTTTTCTAAAGAGCTTTCAATCTAAATTGATCTTTAGATTGAGCTTTTTTAAAGATGACAGAGAACTAGCACTGTTACGTGCGGTATTGTAGCCACTTAAAACTGAGATCAAGTCACGACAAAGACCAGCGAGAGCCCCGAACTACACAACACACTTGAGGCTCCTGGTGAGCCGACGCTGTAACACATGCAAGTGGCCTACAGCAGAGTGGGTATTCATACATGCTGTCGGGGTAAGCGTAAGGCTTAATACTGCAACATAAAGCATTATCTGCCACCAAAAACTAATTTACAATACATTAACAAGAATTTAGAAAGGAATATTTGGAAATAGGGTTGAAATTACTTGAAATTCAAGCTTAAGATGTCTCTTAAGAATAATTTATGATTAAAAATATTGACTATAATGCGATGTATTGCCTCATCTCAATACTTTTTTTTTTGTATGAGCTAGCTGTCTATAATAAAACAGTGACTTTTATATATTTCTCTCCAGTACAAGCAACTGTGGGATTTTGAAGAGTCCTGCGGACGATGATGCAATCCCTCGCTTGCAGACAGAGGTCGATAAAATTCATAAATTACTCAGGTCAACGTTAACTTAGGCTTCAATTAGAGAGAGAGATTCACAGCCACTGGGAGATTCTTCTTCTTTGCTGCACCGACACCTCACTTGATTGGCTAATTTGCTTTTTCGGCTAAATCTTTTTTTCTGAGGAAAAGCCAACCTCGGTTGATCCGAGGTTGGCTCGCAGTTTAGGGATCACTTTGGTCCTTTCTCGTCAGGTGCTCTTTCCTCTGTTCAACAAGTTCTGTCCATTAAATGTCAAAACGTTATTCGAATTCACCATTTCACAAATAAAAACATTTTGTGACCTTTAAACAGCTGCTTAAATTTGGACCGTCCAACCCCACCGACCTCGTCTGTCTGATGACTTTGTCGCTTCACATCTTATTTTTCACGACTTTGCTCCCGACAGACACTAACTCCTACTTCTGGTAGAGAGGCTTTGTCACTTGAACGTGACGATACGTCCTCATTGGGCCTTTGCTGAGGCCGATCCTGTTGTTGCTCTTGGAATTACAGTTCGCATCTGTCTTGTGTTTGCTAGCGGATCAGTCCTCTCCACTCCGTCGTGCGACCGTAGCTTCCATAGCTTGTGGGCGCGGCGAGGGAAAAACAAAGATTCTTTTAAACGACACTGCAAATAAAAAGAGGATGAAACAAAATATTGAGTTCGAATTTTTTAAACATAAAAGCCAGGATGAAGTGGCTGCCCCTTTCATTATATTTAGATTGCAGATTAAATTCATAACATGCTGTATATATACTGCATTTCATATTGATAAAATAGCCCCACCATATTGCAGTGCTTCTGCAGGAGATTATTAGCTAACTGCCAAAAAAGCGTGTTCCTCGGATATAGTGTGAGCCAACGTATAGTAAAATGAAATGCAAACTGAGAGGGAAATGCCCAAAGCTTTCTAGGAGCTTCCCATATATTTTCTGTCTTTTCCCCACAGATTTATTAGACATGGTTTAACTAACAGGAGGCTCGGGGAACTCCTCCTTGCTGAATTATAGAAATCATTTCCCATTAACCATTTTAATGGAGAGAAGAAATTCAAGGACACCCTCAATGTTAAGATTATCACTTCAAAGACAAGCTGTTGACACTCTGGAAACTGTTAACGATGTAATGAATGAATCATGAGCACCGCTTTTGGTCAGAGGGCTGTTCCTCCTCCCAGCAGTGTGGTCTGGCCCTCGTCCGCGTCGTGTTTGTGACACCCACTAAGAGTCCTTACCTGACTTTCACTCTGCGTCGCCCTGACAGGTGGGGGGTGGGGGGGGAGGAGTGAGAAGCGAGGGGGAGAGAGAGGAAGGTTGTTTTCGAGAGGCTGAGGTACAAAGGGACTTTGGTCGGTCACCTCTGTCTCTTGATCCTCCGCTGTCGTGCCGGAATAACAAGACAATTTAGAGAAAGGACAAGCAGCATGTTAATCTGTGTTTTCAGTGCTGCAGATCAGCGAGGATCATTAAGTCCCTCGTTATCTCCAAGTAATTCTGCAGAGCACGTCTTGGTCAGTGGACTGCCTGTATCTTGGAAACTGGGGCAGAAAGCATGCCACGGATATAAAACATCAAAACAGGGTCATCCACCTAATCATTTAATTAAAAAACACAGCTGAACTCAGAGACGATTTCTGTCTGCAGTGCGAACAAGAGCGGCATAAAGAGAAGCGAAGGGCCATTGATGCAGACTTCTCTTGATTAGGGTGTAATTATGATATGATAAGCTAAGCACAACTAAAATCTGTTGTTAAATCTTTTCCTCAAAACCTTTCAAGCCCGAAACGGAGAGAAGAGAGCCTCCGCAGATTCACTGCTTTATCTTCACAGGAAGACACGACGAGAAGAGCTGTTGCGCAGAAATATCTGGCCGCATCCATTTTGTCAGATTTGTTTTGTCTTGTTTATCCTGCCTCCTGTAAAAAAAAAAACAAAAGGTGAAGGCTGGAAGGATTCAGCCTCAAGTTCTGTCTGCAGAGCGGGTGGTGGTGCTTTATAGATTTACTGTTGCTCTGCTATTGAAAGCGATGAATGTCAGCTTTTCTGTCTGCCACATGCCAATGCATCATGACGGGAACGCATCGTATTTCCATGGTTTTCCAGTGTGGCTGTGGAATAGAAATGCTTTACACCTGTGACCGCTACACACTTGATTACTTGACCGTCTAACACACGTGTTGGTGCATGTTCATTATGTGATGTTATCTGATTGCCTAATCCTAAAGTCTAGCTGCAAGTTTCTTCTCATATTTTGTTGTTTCTTGTGAAATACTGAACGGTTTTGCCTTATAGGCCTCTAACGAACATTAGATAAAGACAAAACTCAAAACTCAACACAAATGCAAGTGCAGCTTTATTGCTATTGCTTATCAGAATTGATACCCATCAGGTTTTCAACAGGTGGGACACCCCCCCCCCCTCTGTAAACGAATATTATAGATTATAGCTTGTGTTATGGTTCAGCGCAATATGAAATATGTAATAATGAATTTCCTGTGTCCTCAATTTGGCTGCTTAGCATTGCAGCTTTTAAAAGCACGGTCTAAGATATGAACCTTGCCGAACGTGAACATGTAAGAGTTCATTCTCGGTCAAAAGCTCTGTTTTTTTTTTCACTGTCACCAGAGTGATTTGCAGTGCTCAAAATGCACCGGTTAAAATAGAAAATTGCCAACTGTCGACACCCAACGGCACAGTAATGGTCGCCGTCAACAGGAGTCATTGTTTCACATTTCCGTTCATTGCTGCCTTACATTTCGAGAGGAGTTGCAGTTGCCTGCTCCTCATCTGCACACGTGTTTTAGGTCTCGGCTCCATCCAGCGTGACTCGTCGCCTGTGGACAGTTCACAACATGAAGCAAAAAAACAAATTCATTACATTCAAATGCCAATTGAATATTCCTCAGCGCGAGACACGGCCAAAAAGGTCGAGAACCTCTGGCCTTATTCATCGGTCCTTTTTGATTTTGGTTTTGAGAGAACATGACAGAAAAGGAGAACAAACGTATGATAATGTGATAAGTTCACATGCAGGGCGAAAAAGCAAGTCCAAATATATTCTGTTAGTATGAGACGTTAGATTGGGATGATAAAAAACTCGAGCATTTTCCAAGTCTATATACCCTTATTTATTCCTTTTAAAAGGCATGAAAACAAATCAAACCCTCATTCATGGAGCCCTGCACAGCTTGCAATGATTTTTTTAAAACCGCTTTCAAGTGTTTGTTCATATGCTTGTTATTTCTGTTCCTTACAGACATCTATGAATTCGCAAACGGGGAAGGAAAAAATAAATGCTAAATATCCAAAGCTGGGGTGAAAAGAAGTCTTGTTATTTGTATCTCGCGGCTCACAAAACGCCCCGTGAATAGCTCAACGGCCTGTTGAAATGGAATTACTCTGCAGACAAGGGCTCTGTGTGAACTTGACCTAACCGGCAGCATTTAATGAGAGCAAAACTCTCTAGGTGATCAATATGGTCTATCAATTCAAACTTTAAATGGAGGCTGCTCACCAGGCTCCCGTTGCATGGATCCGCACAAGGATTCAAAGGACTGGTTTCAAACAAGAAAACAATGTGCTCGGAAACTTGCGATGTGGGTGGATTTCCTCTATTAGTCTCTGTAACAGGTCAGGGAATTGTGCAAACACTTGTACTGTAAAATCTGTGGAAAACCTGATTTACATAAAAAAAAAATAAAAAAATAATTGGTGTTAAATTATCTGTGAATGACCCGAACTCGGAATCCATCAGAAACGTGAAGGGGAGTGAGATTGTGTCAAATATGCAGCTCTGAGAGCCGTCAGTCAAGGCTGTCAGAGACGGCGAGGACGTGGTTGGAAGGAGAGTCCTGCCGCGTTCGGCTGCGGCTCGGAGTCTAAGGTCAACGCTGAACTCCCGGCTCCCCCCTCCCATTTTCCATGAGAGCTCCACACGCAAGCCGGCGGGCCAACGATGTCCCCACTGACCGCTGTGATCTACGGCCAAGTGGCGTCTCCCTCTGCCCGATCAGACCCAGCACCTCTTGTTCGCCGGCCAACTGGCCTTCTTCCCTGCAAGCCGGGGCCAGGGCTCCTCCTGGTTCCGTATGTTCTGGGCTTTTTTTAGGCCTGTGATGGATGCCAGCCGTCCCTGGGCGCCCTCCGAAGCTGCACCAGAGAGGGGGATTAAACAGATTTCTTTTTTTTTTTTTTTTGCAGAAAAGGGGATGGATGAGTGTAATCACCTATAATCTCAAATTCTAGGCCTCTTGATAATGAACCAGGGGCTGTTTTGGCCATTTGGATCAGCTCCCTCCCGTCACCTACTTAAAGCATGAAAAGGACCTGTCATAACAGCCCAAAACTTGTGGAGAGGAAACGGAGTCGAGGTGGACGTGCACAGTTCTTCTAAGCTCTATTTTCATGCTCATGTGGGCTGCACTGTCAAACCGCGGCTTACTCCTGAAGACTGAGCGCTGAGGACCAGAGTCACTTGGGCCAACGAGCACTTGGCTATTGATCCTGGCTAAAATGGAAACCCTTAGGAAGTTAAGCTCTCATCCTACATGTAATGGGGAGGATAAAACGACAGACTAGGACATGCACTCTCTCTAATCTTATGAAAAAACTAAGAAGTGGAGCAGCATTTTAATTTACTGGGCTAAGGAAGAAATGGGGAAAGAAAGAAATGAAGCTTCAAACACAGAAAGCAGCATCAAAAAATGGGCCTTTAAAACGCAATATTATATTTAAAGTGTATCTCTTGAACCAACAGGACAAAGGATTCGTGTATGACTGACTCACTCAATATAATAATATATTGAAAGAGAAGAAGAGGGCAAATGGATGTTGCTATATGTACAGATATGATATACTGTGCGGTTGAGGTGACATTTTATATTATATATGTCTCACCTTTGTCATACAACACAAGTGGAAGAAAGCTCAAAGATAGCAGCGGTGTTCATTTGAGTTAAAGACTCCCAGAGTCTTCCCAGAGATATCGATACTGCCAGACAGCGAATGCACTCGGGGGGGGTTATGTGTGCTCGAAAATAAAATTCATGAAAGAAAGAATAGCAGAGAGAAGAGGTGTGAAAATTAAATGTCATTTCTTGACAGGGATGTCTGAGAATTAAGCTGGCAGTGAAGTGTGACAAAGTTGTTTGGTGACAAGGCAGGAGAAGACAATTGTCAACACTTCTTTCCTTCCAACAAGTGCTGGCACCCAAGAAGTGAGTGCAGAGCTAAGAGATACAGCAGAGCAGGAGACAGCTAGAGCGAGAGAGAGAGGGGGAGAGGGAGCGGTGATTCAGTGTCCGTGTGTGTGTGTGTGTGTGTGTGTGTGTGTTTGTGTGTGTGAATGACAAATCAGGTTTAAAGAATCTTCATGGTGTTGTTTTGCAGATGAACGTGCACTCCCCTTAAAATAAGTAAATACAGCTGCTTATACTAATGTTCGTGCAAGCAGCCAAATTACTTCTGATTTGCAGGTAAAACTTGTTTATCATTAACGTGGCTATGATTGTTTTCGCAAGATCGGTATTACAGAGGAATGTTTAAATATTAATAACATCAAAGTTTTAATTATCGACTTCAGAAAGAAACAAAGAAAATCCCTTAAGTAAACAAACTATCTTTAGGTGAAATAATGGGTACGGACAGCTCTCAGTGCAATATAGGGAAGGATGTCCCCGCTTGGCAATTTCTTTAAAAAAAAAAAATTAAATAACACATTTGAAGTAATATTATGATAAGTGAACTTATAAGATCAGAAACAGTGGTCCCCTCTTAGGTAGTGGAGACATTTAGTGCCCTGTTGGTAATGTTGACATGTATGTGTGTGCATGTGTGGTGTGTGTGTATCATGTCCCTGTAAAGTAAATATATGAAAAATGTATGTCGACAGTGTGAAGTTTAGTGTTTCCTCCCACAGTATAAAGACATGACAGTTTTTTTTACGCTAATTCAAAGTTTGATTACAGTTTATTTAGCTTATTTAATTCATCTGAAAATGTAAAAGTAATAGCTAAGATTAACACCACCCCTCCCACACATGGTATTTAATCATTTAGCGTGTAATGTGAAGCTAGAGCCAGCCAGTAGCTTAGCATAAAAGTCTGGAAACAACAAAGAAAACAGTTAGCATGTCTCTATTTAATACAGGCACCTTTACAGCTCAATAATTAGCAGGGTATGTCTTATTAGATATAATTATACAAAGTAAGTTAGTTAGTACTGGTAAGCATGTTTTTGTCATTAGAAAAAGCCTGGCTAGCGGTTTCCTCCTGTTTCTAGTCTTTATGCTAAGCTAAGCATGCCGCCTGCTAGCTTTAGAGTCATATCTACTCTACAGAAAACAGGCTGGCAATGACCTTCTTCCTCTAACTCTTGGCAAGTGTATGCAATAATTCCGAACTGCAGAATGAGCCATTTTTCTTTTTGACACGTAACCCCAATGTGATTTTGCAAATAATGTTTGTCCACCCCAAAGAAAACTGACAGCATTGGGGTTTGAAATAATCAGATCCTGTTCTTTAAATGCAAAGGCAGAAGTGCTGTGATGTTGTTACAGTACATATAGTACAGTAGGTCGGAGTTTAGGTGGACAAAATGACGATGAAGGTGTTGGTTTGCGAGCAGCCTATCATCAACAGCCGTTGTTAATTTTCTGTTTCCTTTAAGCTGCCGCTCTTAACTAATTATTTTTAAACGTAGCCATACCATAACCATGGCAACGGTTAGAGAGTGCTTAATTTGGAGCTCTATCTTCTAAAAGATGACAGTGACAAAGAGCATCACTAGGCATTAGGAATCTGAGTCCTGCCTGTCTCTCCTTTTCCTCTTTTCTATTATGTTCGGTATTGCGATCAGGGCCTCACAACGTTTTTCTTACTCCCTTTTGAAAAGCTGTTGACAAGTTGAAGAGTCTGCTTTCAGAGGACCTCATCAGTTTTTTTGACCTTGGGTCCTGGGAGTAAATGTGCACCAGCGTGCTCCCTCTCTTTCAAAGACATGCTAATGCGGACCTCCGTTCCAAAAGACCTCGCTGTCAGTCCGTGCCATCTCTCCACATCTGATGCATCTCATGATCATATCCAGAGTCCCTCTTTGATCAAAGTCCCCCAGTAAGCAGCCAGTTTCCCCCATAATGGCCTCATTCGATTACGACGTGTAAAGTACTCCATTAGTTTCCCTGTTCATGAATCATTAAGTGCTGGTTATGATCAGCCAGCTTCATGATGAACTGCAGATTGAGGAAATGGAAACTGCTGGAGCTGCCCCGGGGTCACAGGTGGGAACAATATTCTTAAAGGCTAAATGAACAATTGCATATTAAGGTAGCCTCCGAGGTCAGGTAGTGTTTGGAGTGTGCAGAATCAAAAACCATTCGACCGTGCAAACAAATTTCATATCAAAACAAAGCAATTTAAGGCAGCTTATTTCATTTCAGATGCAGGAAATCCCCTGAGATAGAGATGAACACAGAAAAACAAATTAACTTTGTCAAACCGCTCTCTTCCCTCTGTTGTCATGCCCTCACTCCTTCTCCTACCGCTTATGCCGGGGAGAGAGAGAGAGGCACGGTGTCAAGTTTCCAACCTTTATTTATTCCAAAAAAAATTGCTTCAAGAAAACACCAAAGACAATAAAAATATATTTATTGACACACACATTTGTTTCCTCACTCGTTTTATTTCTTTTGATGCATTGTTTTCGCGAAGCGCAGTGAATGAAGTCTGGGACCGACACGACTTGCGTGCTGCTGTTAGGAGGGGATAAGCTTTCGGTGCCACGTTGGCTGGAGACGTATCCATTTGTTTGATCTGTGAGGGAGGCGGGGGGGAGGGGGGCCCGATGAGAATCTAGAAATGGAAACAAAGTGGTTTGGATGATGAAGTTTGACTTGAATAAAAAAAAACAGGAAAGATGGTTCAGGCGCGACAGAAAAGACCCGCGGGGAGAGGTGAAGATGTCACCAAGAGGGTGAGAGAGAGGTGGCGAGCAGAGTGAGTCACAGAGGAACAGGCAGCGACTGTTATCCACAAGCCGTGCGCAGCGCTCGGGAGAGTGAAATTGATGAGTTCATCTTCGACTCATTATTGCCATGATGGATCAGATTGCTGACTTCCCTCAAAGGCGGCTTAATGACTCGTTGACACAAATCTGAATGACTGGCTTCACCGGTGGCGTCCATTAGGGCGCCGCACAAAGCTCTCGGATGTGCTTAAACAAAATTGATAATTACCAAGAGCTTTCATCATTGTAATGAATGGCATCAATAAAGGGACAATTCATATTGCTGTTTAATGTATTCAGTCCTGCCACTGAGGATGCTCGGGCTGCCATGAAGTCCAGAGATGGTTTTTCTTTTAACTCACATGTGTCATTCTTTCGTTTTGAGGCAGCATTAATAATCCCCGATGCACAAATACTGCAGAATTTAAAAGCAAACAAACAAACACACACACACACAGGCAAGACCTCGACAAAAAATGATCTGACTGTATCATTGGCTCTCTCTCTGTCAGCCCTCATGCAATACAGGCTATAATAACAAGGTGGCAATATTACCATAATTACAGCTCTTCTTTCTTGTCCAGCTCGTTCTCTCTCTCTCTCTCTCTCTCTCTCTCTACACCCCTCCCCTCCTCCGGTTTGTGTTGTTTCTTGCTGTTGTTAATGCTCAGCCTCTAATGGCCATGGCGTCTTCGCCGACGAGGCTTAAAAACGTTTGTCTGCCTCCTCCATCCCCCTTACTTATTTAATAATGAGACCACACAAGGCAGTGTCTCTATTCATAATGGGGCAGCGGAGGAGCCATCTTGGTTGGCATACAAATCACGACGGGCCGAGGCAATACAGCAGCAGAGATCTAATTGAGAGATAAATTAGACCTCTGCCACTGACTGACTCCGGAATCAGTTGAACTTGGTCCCTGTCAATACGAGAGCCTGGGCTGTGCGAGTTTGTTGGAAGTTGCAGCCTCCTGCGCGCACACACACACACACACACACACACGGGTATCTAAATATGGAGATCTGAAGGCAGTGCTGTGTCTGTGCCGGTGTTGTTTCGGCATCCTGATGGTTGTCGGTGGCTGTGACAAGCTCGCTTCGATGTTTATTTCTCTCTATTTGCGCGGGAGAGTTCAGGATCCCATGCCACCCTGTCTCATCTAAAAGAAAACAACAAATCATTTCTCCCAGTTTGAAACAACAGCCCGGCAGAGGAGTGGGTGGAGTGGGGAATATTTGCTCAAAGTATGATTTCAGCATGGTTGACTGACAGAGTCACTCCTACAGGTGCCCGCGTTTCAACACACGAATCACACAAAGCCACGCGCGACGCACGAGGATCATTCTAATTGCTCATGTTGACTTTGTGTTGTCTGCAGATTCATTCGCATTTTTCTTTTTTCAGGCACCGGGAGAAACCTATTTATTCTCCAGCTTTTTATTTACGGCGAACAGAGCTGTAATGGTTAACCCACTCTACATTACATGCAGTCAAATAGAAGCCCTTCATATTTCGCCCTTACAATCCCCAGAGCATCACGATTCGTGTTCAGGATGCGAGCGGAGGCAGCGATAAACTGGAAAACAGGGACAACACTTAGTACGCAGGTGCTTGTATGAGCTTAACAAAAAGCCAAGGAAGGCCAGCAACTGTCTGTGGGGATTTAACCATGTTGCAGCTTTGATGCATTTTAAATTGACCTCGAGCATACTTTGGAGACAAGGAGAGAGGGCAGAAACACACAAAGCAGGCGATCAATTACTATTCTATAATTGGACAGGGCTTTAATGAGGCTGGCGGATGCAGCCTTGTGCACCTTTGTCAGCCGGAGTCACTGACGTGGGTGGCCCAATCAAAGCATGTCCTCATTAGCATATCTCCGCACATGCAGCACTATCCCTCGGAGTGGCCGGCACTTCAAACAGAAGAGTTTCTTCTAGGGTCCAATTTCCCAGTGATGTCTGACCCATACCCATTTTTCAGTTACATAACAGCTGACACGGCAACATATTTTACTCCTAAAGCCATTCAAACGAAGGGACGTCGCAATTAAAGCAGCGGAAAGCAAAAAAAAAAAAAAGAAGAGGGAGAAAAAACAAACAAGAGCTGACTTTATTAAATAAAAGACACTGAATTGCAGCTTCTTAAAGGTGAATATCAAAGCGGATGTTTATGACACGCCGCCACAAATGTTTTACTTATTCACTGCAGTGGGAGGCTGGAAGTGTTTTGGTCTCATACATCTGCTCTGGTGACCCACTCATCCCCTACATCGGGAGAGAGAGAGAGAGAGAGCTGCGTCGGAGGGGCAGGAACACTGCAGTGCAAAATCAAAAACAACAAGGTTAGAGTAATCCTTTGTTCCCATTAACGCGTTTAGCATCTGGCACTAAATCTGCACCGCGTGTGATGCTGGTATTGGGTGGGACTGTCCCATGTGTTTTATTGTACATTACACATTAATTTATTCATATGATTATGGCTTTGCTTTGCATTACTGTTTCATATCTGTGGTGTGTGTAAGATGTGAGTGTGTGTGCGTGTGCGTGTGTGTGTGTGTGTGTGGGGGGGGTGTTTGTGTGTTTCGGGAGGGGGAGAGGCGGGTGATGAGGACGCATCATCTCGGGATGATGCATTGTTTTGCTTAGTGTTGCTGTGTTGTTTATATTTACATCACCGACCAGATGAATTTCATACATGCGTGATATGATTATATACCATCTGTACTCATTATACACACACACGCACACACACACACACACACACACACACACACACACACACACAGTCGCGTAATGGTGTTCAATTATGATTCATGATGTTTACTGTATATCTGACTGTATGCTAACAATCACAGGGAAAAGCAGTAGAAGAATGAAACGGGCGAGAAGAAAAAACCTTGATTATTTCTGCTTCTGTCTGACGCACATGAGCGGCTTTGATTGGAGGCTGTAATGCCATGTAAATGCTGTAAGTATACATACGATGTTTGACGGTGTTGTACTGGAAAAAATACCAGTACACAGTCCAGCTGCTGGTGGTAAGGCACTTTCAAGCTGGTTTGCCAACAATAATCAATTAACTTAGGTAGGTAAAAGCAGTTATTGAGTTCATAATGTGTCTGTTTCAGGCTGAAAACAATTATACGCCTCCAACATTAGAGTTCAGACACGAGGAGCCAAGAACCCAACCCTGTAATTAATGGATTTCATATGCCATAGTTATGAAAACTGCAATGATAATTATATTGACAGTAGTATGACTCCCCTGATGTGTTAAAGTCACCATTGCCTTGAGAACTTCCGTGGACAGTCGCCTCCTCTTCTGTTATCTTTCTGTTTTCAACCTACTAGGCAGCAGGGTGGTTTGAAAGAGGCGTAAAACAATTCATGTCAAACTGGAACAACCGTCTTTGAACAGAGGAGGTGGCCTGCGACATTACTTATCACCCACCTACAAATGCTGTACTGAGTTCTCTCCCCAGGCAACTTAAGAACCATTCACACCTCACCTAGCCCTGGAAACCCACATGAAGGCCGGCTGCATCAGTGGCCCTAACGACTCTGAAACTCAGAGCTCAGAGTCCTTAACGACTCTGTAAGGACACTCCCACACATAGTTTAAAAGCCTGCCACTCCCCATCCAGCTAGCGAGAGCTGAAGAAGCCTCTTGGATGAGAGGTGACGCGTCTTCAAGAAACCGAAACACGTCCAGACGCCTACGATAAAGCACTTGGGGTTACAGTGACAGACATACTGGACTTTCATTGCATGGTTGCAGTTTGGTTAGGTTTAGTAAAACATTGTGGTTTGGGGTTAAAATCAGCACGTTACTTATGCAAATTCCCTCACAAAGGCACTTATGTTACCTTCGTTATGTACATGACGGACTTCGGACTTTTGGAAGATGGCCTTGGTCCGACCTATGAGTACTGATGTAATAGTACTACTGAGTAATCAGGTAATAATGCAGTAACGTATACTGAGTAGTCATGAGTGGAATGACTGTGGACACGTTGACGGGACTGGATGACAAATAAAGCTTGCCATTGTTTACCAATGCTTAGGAAGTGTGACATGAAAAATCCTTTTTTAATTTGGGGTCAAACCTTGTGTTTTTCTCTCTTTTCTGGAGAGACAGAACCATTTAAACATCTGTGAACAACCACTCAGCAGTTTTCCCGGGACCTCAACAGATGGTTGTCACTTGCTGTTAAATGGAAAATCTTTCCTCGTTTAACTGATTCAAGTTAAGTTATTCATACGAGTGTATCAACATAATTAGCATGTTGGTTAAACATGCTCTCTTCCTTAAGCTTTCACAAAATTTGAGAAAAACTTGCCTTACCAAACGCATTTTATCTCAAAGAACCAGTCCGTCAAAAAATGTTTGTCTCTTACAGTACAACTTCTAGACATCTCTCCATGTAATGACTTTATTTTTTTAATCCTGCAGCCTCCATGTTGTGTTTTCCTGTTGTTCCTAATTACTATGTTTGCTTCCGTGACCACATATTTGCATTAGCGGTGGGTGAAGTCATTAACGTGTGTTCTGAAAAACCTTTTTCCACTTACTTATGATCTTAACAGGTATTTGTACAATATATCCAATTAGCGGAAATGCGTCACTAAAGTGGGCACTTGACTAGTTGAGTATTGGGACAGACCTCGAGACTCTGAATTTCACTGCATGATTCATCATGTACCCGCTGCCTGCAGAGCGCTCTGCATCAATACAAAGTAACTTCAAATGACTGCTCCCTGTTTTCACAATCAAAGTCAACATCCTGTGTGTTGTCTGAACAGCGGACGCCTCATTATGGTTAGATCACTTAAACCATAATGTTGTCTCCAGGAAGAAGCCCAGTATTCATGCTCATGTAGCCTGAAACATAAAAATTGACATTCCAAACTTTCCTGTCTCAAAAGTTACAAGACAGGACATGGCAGCAGCATCTGGTCTGCCTGAGTGAGTGTGCACTTGAATGAATATAGGAGGGATGTTTGAGCGCCGTTTGTTTGCTTTGTATGCATTCAAAAAAAAATCCTGGATAGATATTAAGATGAAAGGTCTCCTCATGTTTGCTGTTTTGTTGATCATCGTCATATAATCTCACATCCGTTGTTTGCTGTTTGTGATGAACAAAAGACACATTAGCGTAGACTATTCAAGCTTAGAGAGAGAGAGAGAGAGAGAGAAAAATACAGCTTCTGGTTTCATCCACTCAAGCCTCCATTCACTCCACTGGTAGTGCGTCATGCCTCGTTGTTTTTGCTGCCACAAGTGATCATATAAACCCAGAGTCTTCGTCCAAAACATTTCCAAAAGCAAACATGTTTTGATAGAAATGGTTTATTATTTAGGAGTAAACATGTTTAAAGAAATCACCAAACATTGATACCACTGACTGTATATATGAAAGGAGCTTCTGGGTCTGAAAAGTCCTCAAATGTTTAATTAGCTCAGCTAACAGTTCTCCAATGAGTTTATGTTCTCGACCACTAGTTTCACATCTTCCGCAGTACAGCCTGATGTTCATCTAGTAAATTATGGTTCCACTGAGAGTAAAACAGATGATGAACCGGGGTGTCCTGTCGAGTGTGGCTAACTTTGGGCTGACAAGTTGATGTGTCTTGTTGAGTTCTCAGTCAAATCCAAATAGGAAATCCTTCCCAGCTAGAGATGTGCCGATACACTTTTTTCCCTTTCCAATCCAATTACAATACCTGCATTACGATATCTGATGCTAGAGCTGATACCAGAGCTTTTATCTTCTTTTTCTTTATTGATGGTTAGGGCGTTAGGGTTAGGGATGCTGAGACTCAACTTCAGTTTAGCCGTAAAGAGTTGTGGATACCAATAGTGGATCGGAAAGGCCCCATCACTATTCCAAACTCCAGCCACTTGTTCAAATGTGGTCCCTTCTGGCTCACAGAAATCAAGATGGTGACTGCTGTAATGCCAAACTTGAGGCTAAAATAGTTGCCAACAAACAAATGATTGAAGTCACAGTTGGTTCATACTTGGTAAAAATGGCTGTTTTGGAAGAGATGGAAGTATAGCACATAAAGCGGATTTGTTTACTTCATTATCATTCGGCTTAAAACAAAGATCTTTGAGAGTTTCTGCTTAATAGAGCTTTAATTCACATGCTTCTACATGTATGTATGTCAAGTCTATACTTTGCTTTTATCAAGACACCAACTTTTCCACATCACCCAAGCAGAAAATTGTTTGCAACATTTAAAAAAAAAAAAAACAGGGGGATGGAAACTCAACTTCTGTTGACGGAAAACCCCTTAATCCGTCCATTTGTCCGTCCATCCGGCTGCAAATGATTACATTTTGCATTCCAATGCAACTGGGCAAACAAATTAGTATTATACCAGCTTCTGAGTTAGAATTGGAGAGAAACACTAAACCGGTTGTGCGTGTCAAAAGTTTTCCTGTAAACCCTGACCGCGATATGGTGCGCACACGATAAGTTCACAGTTTGAAGAAAACCACAACATGCATCATAAAATTACGTTGGGGAAGCCCAAGCATTTGGAATCAGCCAGTGTCACAACGGACTAAATGGGCTTTACTCATATAAGATTCACTGCTCTCGCTGCTGTCAGCCATTAATGGGGTTAGACAAGGATATTTTCCATGTTTGACAGGGAATTTAAGCATACAGGATGCAGAATCTAGAAAACGAACAGAGTGAACAAATGCAAATCTCCTTCTTGGTTAGCCCAACTAGACAAAGCCAAGCCCTTAGATATCTTCAGCCAATCTTCCATTGAACAAAAGTGGTAATCCTTTATTTATTAATAAAATCAAATTGAGCAAATGAGACTTTTGGTCGCTGTCTTGTCTATTATGCTGAAACTTGAAACCACAGAATTCCTTTCAGACAAATTGAAGCCACGTCTCCATGCACATCGGGCATTTTATGGTAGGTTTAGCAGGGAAATCTCAAAGGCTCATTAGATGTCTTCGAGCTCTGCTTGGCAGCTAAAGGGTATCTGCAATTCTTATCTGAAGTGCGAGGCTCCACTCAAATAAGACAAGAGCTATTATGAAAGTAGGCCTCGCAAAACTTTAAGAGACATGCTAACCAAGGAAGAGGATTGTCTAATGTCCATGCCATGTCGGGGGAACAGAGGTCTCAAGCCTCGGAGCGTTGTAGCGCCGTCTCCAGTTAAACTGATAGGCCACATCATTACCAGGCTTCCACAGCACTGTGGATAGAGGAGCAGGCAGGTACCAGCAGGGAGAAAAGGAGAGAGCCGTGCCTGGGATCAGCTCAGCGTACATGCCGGGGCTCAGCTGTCCACATATGCAATTCAAATGCAGGAGCTGGTGTGCTGCGACAGGGCTGTGCCGGACCAGGTACATCTGTATCTCTTCCGGCTCAATGTGGAGGAGGTGGTGAGTGACAGCAGGTGGGGATGCAGCCCAATTAGAGCAGGGCTGTTGGAGGATGATGAATGGGGCTGGCTTAGAGAGCCTAGGAGAAACATAGGCATAGGCAGGCTCGAGATGCCCACAGCTGTCTCGCTGAATGAGTATAAACATGCTGAGGGGCTCCTCCATACAGAATAATGCAGCCGGCATCCGCAGGCTTGTGTGTGCTCTCCTGTCTCTTTCCACCGCTCTTTCACAGGCTTTGACAGTTATGAGCTCACCTCCTTGACTGGCGTGGCCTTGATCTATATTTAGAGAATCATGCAGCTTGACACTCACCCTCCCGTAGATTCATATTGTGGCAAAAGTACACCGCACGGAATGCAGCCTCCTGTATGTGAGTGTAATGGTTAGCATTGTGTGGAGAAAAGGCTATTGTGTGAAGTGTGAGCACAGCCCCATCACCTGTTGCGAAAGGGATATCATCACGCTGCCAGTGCAATGTCATAGGGCTGTCGTGACGCACTCTAAAAATGCACGCTTTACGTCAAGAGAGGCCTGAGGGCTACAGTGCATGATTCAAATACATGTAGAAAAGAGTCAAGCTGCATTTATATGCACAAAATCTTCTTCCTAGAAGCATTTTGTCCAATCGAAAAACATTTGACAGTTTCATGTTGACAGATCAAAATCAAAGATGCATCACTGTTTGATAACCTTTACCGCGGAAAACAAAATTTGCTAACAATTGTATTAAATTCGTACAGTTAAAAAACATTCCAAATGACTTAAAGGAAGATCTGAAATAAGGGCTTTGAACAGCACAAGTTCAAGGCCTTTTGCTGGCATGACTTTTCTTATTCAGCTGTAGTTCATGAATTGTGGAGCGACATCCTATTCTGCAAGAGAGTACCAATGTTATCTGACTTACGTGACATGTTAGCTGGGAGCATCCGTATTGAAGCTTTATAGATTAATTGCAACCAGTGCCGGTCCCTCCTTGACAGCTGAGGATGGCCCGCCAACACCCGACACGGCATCGCTCACCAATGAACGAGTTGCAGCTTGAACCTTGCGCCTACGCCGTCAGAAGGTGCCGTGGCGCATCATTTTGTAAGATTGGATAACTTGGAGGACGACGAGCAGCAATTTCATTTAAATTTAACATTAGACACTGATGTAATAAGAGCATTGCTATATTACCGCTTGTTGTAGTCACGGTTTGTTTTTTTTACACTCGCGATAGTTAAAGGTTTTTAGGCTATGGTTATCACCTTTATCATAACGCTTTGTCCTGTTTCACGTACCCTTTTGTTGTTTTTTGTTGATTAACGGTAGTTAACGGAAGATATTTTCAGCTGCTAGCCTGTTCAATGATTATTCTGCGACAACACGGTAATAAACACCACATAAAGAATAGTGCTTCTATGGTTTGTAGTAGTTCAGGTAAGCCTTGCACCTCAGTATTGCATTTTGATATCAAAGTATCAAACCACCGAGTTTCAACGTATCGTTCAGTGTGGACTTTATACTCTGAATTCAGAAAGAACTTATGCATAGCTGGTGCAACGGGCCCCAGGGCTCATTGGTACGGCATCCAGCGATTTCAATTGAAGACTGTAAGAGCTGTACTGGTGTCGGGAGTAAGTCTTGAGCCCTGAGTAAGAAATGTAAATCAGACTTTATAACTTGTGCCGGTAGGTGGGCTCCAGCACACCTGCAGCTGAGGGAATATCTTCCAAACCTATGCGAGAGAGATTAGTAGAGGTTTATAATTCAATTTCATTACTGTATGAAATAGGAGGAGACGTCTTGCGGGCCACCTGTCTACTCCTTTCTTTCTGTGTCATTACCTTAATCCCCTGGAGTTAAGGGGGGAAAAGCTCCTCCTCCGTAATGTCGGGTCGGTTCGACAATGTCTTTGAAAGTTAATTATATAAACTTCTTGTTTGCGCACTGCGAGAAAGATATTGGGGCGGGTTTGTGAAAGAGCCATACATTTCACCTGTTAATTCCCTCGTGACTTACTGCGCCTTGCATCAGTTAGTGGGTGAGGGTGAACGAGCAAGACGATCGAAGAACAGATACAGTAGATTAAGAAAGATAAACAGCATTAGGCGACTGTAAGAGGGGAAGAGCGGGGTGAGATGGAGGAGAGGGAGCACATAAATGAAGGAGAGATGGAGAAAGAGGTTATGATAATGTGCTGTATTGGTGAATAAATTTGTCTTATTGCACCATCTGCCACAGAAACTGCCTTTATCATAATCAATGGTAATCCACGACTTGAATGAACGAAACAAAGACAATCATTAGAGTGCTGCATGTGGACAGCCTCGCTACAGTATAGCCAGTTCTATAAAGGAAAGCAAAGAAATGAGGGAGGGCGTGAAATTTACACTGCCCACATTCACCAAATGGCAAAACTGACACCATGCAGAGGATGTGTAAACTCAGTCGTCCCTCAATTTCACGACAGCAGATCTAATAAAAACACGCCGAGCTTTCCAATTAAACACTGACATGTAAGCGCAGACAGACTCAGAATAGACTGCACAAGAACTTAAACACAGACATGTCGTAAAGACTTAACATTATTAACAAGGACATGTAAAGGGCAACAAACAAATCAGCAAAGGAAAACATAAATATCTCAGATATCCCATATGTGAGTTATTTTATAAAACATAGTATGGACCCTGCTGCTATCTCCACTAGGGCTGCAGATGCTAAGTTGTTCCACTGTTGGTTGTCTGTTGATCATTTTCTGAGTAATCGATTCATTTACCGGTCTATAATATAGAGTAGTGTTGATAAAATATTTCCAAACCTGTTAGATATGATTCTTAATACCTGACAGAACTGGTAATACGGAATTTCAGTACTAACTGTTGCACAAACTGAGACGCTTCCTGGAGGAACAGAATGAGAGTCCATGAATATGGCAGCACTACAGTCCATCATGTCGACTGTGACGCACAGTGTTTTTTTTATTTATTTATAACAACAACACCGGACAATACAAAAGCAAAAAACCTACCCAACTTTTCTATCATACATCAGAAATCTGTGAGAAGAACAATAATATAAAAAAAACAGAAAAACAGAAAAAAACATTTCATAGCTGTTTTCTTGTCACTTGATAAACAACTTAATTTGATTATTTGAAATTGTTGCTGTTTGATTTTGTTTCAAAAGGCTAATTACTTTGATTAATCAATTAATTGTTTCCGCTGTAATCACTCCTTTAACCAGCATAATATGTCAGTACAGCCAGTGGAATAGTCCCCTTTTCAGTCTGCAAAATATACTGGTTTAATAAATGTTATTGGCACTAAACATTTTAACATCTCTGGGCTCCCCTCGAAATGTGATCATTATATGAAATGTGATTTTTTTATTTAACAACAGGAGAGTAAATTTATAAGAGCTCCAGTTTAAATTTATAGATCTTAAAACAAGAAGGAAGCCTCACTTCAACCTTTTGCTGTCGTCAAGATTTTCACCTTGCAGAGGTGAAGGTTGGGGTCTCTGGGCTGACAGGGATAATCCCCACCTCTAAAACGTTTGTGTTCAAACACTAATCACCACCCCCAGCATAATTGACTGATCCAAGCTCGGCTTGGGCTAATTTATGTGTGCAACACCAGGAAAGCTTAAAGACAATCCTGGGGTGTCATCTATGTGATAGATCTCTCCGCCTGTGCCCTTGTCGCTGCGTGAAGTCTCATATGTTTACATATCTAGATTTGACAGCCTCTGTGTTGAAATGCAGGCTTCTAGCCATTTCCGTCAAATGGGTCCCGCCCACACCTCACAGTACTGAACATACATGCCTTTGAATATTATGAGTAAGGTTCTGCTGTATGAGATGTCCCAACATCTGTGATACTAATAATAATTCATACGCCTTTTCTCACAAACATGCATCTAATAACTAATACTGCATGTATTTTAAGACATGTAAGGATTGATTGAGACATTTCTGGGGGAGTTAATGAATGAAATGTCCTAATTCTGCCGTAGTCCTGTATAACATCTATAACTTCTGGATAGAAATGCTCTGCAAGATGCACTAATGTACATACAATTCAACTGTCTTTGTGACTTTTTTTTTTTTTTTAGTGTTTACGTTTCATTCTTCGAAAATAAATGAATGATACTTTAATATCTGATTAATACAAACCCATTTCACTAGTGTTAGCTCGGAGACATTATTTACCTGTTGGCCTGCAGACTAAAGAGAATGACAGCTTGAGTTTACCCCAAACTAGCAGTTACTCGGAGATGTTTCTGGTGGGTAGATAGCAAAGCAATGCAGTACATGAAATAAGAAGAGTACCGTGTTTAAGTTAATATCTTTAAACGTTTTACGGTTTAAGGCTCAAAGTGACAACAGAAATCAAACAAAGTTTGCAGATTCCACAAATTTCTGCAATGCAAATCAACCGCTAGTTTTCTACCTGCAAGTGACTGTTTGAAGGTCATATTACAAACATTTTTCTTCTACAGAGCTTTTTGGAAGGTAATTTTTCCTTAAAAAAACATCACGATTGTGAATTAATCGTTTTAGATAGTAATTTTAATTCTGTTGGTTCCAGCTTCTAGCAAGGTTTGCGAGCTAATAGTATAACGTCATCAGCATCAGGTGATATCCGTGTTTCGTCAACAATCAAGGGTCTTGTTCCGTAGTTTGTGTGAAAAAAACGCAAGAATTGTTCTACAGTCTGCGCCATACTGCCCCAATCTAAGCTAGTTAATATTAGCGATGTTAACATTAGCTAGCTAGCGTTAGCAACTTTAGCTAGTGCACAAATTGGCGACCACTGGAGGGAGCAGATGATTCGAACGACAGCAGTGTTGCAACATGAATGTAATGGGGGGGGTAAAATGCCATATTGAGTGACCGGATGTTAGCAATGACACCTTCAAGATGAAAGAGCGAACATGTCTAAATTTAAAGTCATTCATGCTGCATAATAGTTAAAAGGTTTAAAAGGATTGCGAATGACTAGCTGTGGTGCCATTATAAAGTATAATGACCTCCCATGTCTAGTATAATATACCTTGAATTCATTCAATTCAATCCATTCAAACCCCAGGAACCTGTAATTTTACTTAAGTTAATGGTGCACTTAATGTTGTGCCTTTCACCAGAACTTCCGACAGCATGTGGTGGTGATATTTTATATAAGTCAAATAAAAAGGCCAAAAGCAACATTAGTTCATCTCCTCGATTCCTTACGGCTTCCAAACTCTATCTGTAGCTGTCAGACCCAAGTCTGTTTGTTTCTACTGGTCAAAAATATATACTTTTTAAAAATTTTGATATGAAGGTTAAATAACAACTTGGCATTGTAGTTTTAGCAAGCATTACTCAAACAGGAGGACAAAGTGCTTGTTGTTGAGAGCTATTTTCAGGCATATATTAGAACGCTTGCAAGAACGGCGGCAGGAACATGTTCATCATAATGAAGGAACGTGTCATCCGGTGCAACGGTGTGACTTATTAATATGTTTTTAAATAACTTTTGACCAACGCCGGAGGTTTATCGCGCACAGAACTGAGCCGTTACAGACTTGTGCTACACAGATGATTTCAGTTAGTCGGATCAAGTCGTTGTTGTGTCTTTCCATCGTTTTTTTTTTTTAATACTGTCATCATCATATTGTATCTGATTCCGGTGTTTACACTCAAAACAACCTGCTGATGAATACATTACTGATTTAAGCTGCACAGCCAAAACTACATCTGTAGCAGCAGAAAACAAGATGGAAACAACAATTCAAGCTGGAGGGTCAGCTGGGGTTGGAGGAAGGACAGACGGGGTCTAAATTTGGAGGGTCATCTGAAGGAGTTGCAGGGCCGTGTTATTCATGGCCAGGCTCTGAGAGCTTCTGTTCCTCCTTGTTATTTGGAAAACACTGGAGACCACAGCCATGTCTCGACAAATATATTTTGAGAGGAATGTTATGTTATATAATGTTAATTATCAACCCTAATAAGGAAACATTATTTTCTTTGTTGTTATTTTCTGGGTGTTTTTGTTCAAATGCTGTCTTCGGTCTTAACCCCTGAGCTAAAATATTTATACAGAACACTTTCGCTAAACGATGACTGACAACGTGTTTCATTTGTTTTCCCTGCGATGTCCGCCCTTGCGATACAATATTGTACCATAACAACTAAAGCATGATTAAACTTGTGAAAGGTTACGTTTATGCCTTTAAAGCACTTGGTTTAAAAGCTGTGTGCTGCGTGGTGTTATTTTCTTAGTAGTTAACAGTTCTATATTCCTACGGTAATCACTGTTATAGAGTGTTTGTGTCAGTAACCCCCTACCTCCCCCTCATGCAGTGAAAGAGAAAAGACATTTTCTGGTATCCCTGCCCACTTTGTCCAATCAGGACAGAGCAGGATCCTCCCGTTCTGGTACCTACAGCTGCTACAGGGGAACACGTAAAGCTCCCAATTCCAGCGCTCTCGTTGGACGGTTTATGCTACCAAACATGCCGAGTGATGAAAGGCCGCTAAAAGAAAAGAAAAGAAAAGAAAAGAAAAGCCAAAAGAGCTGCCAAAAGATAAAGAAAGGAGTCGACGACAGGTTCCTTTATTGGGTCTATGCGCTGATCTCTGAGAGCTACAGAACCTGATTTCACCGAATGACTACAACGACAAAGATAAAGAGACATATTTCTCAAGGTTGGCGGTTTACAAAATATTGCAAAATCATAAGTGACTTTAGCACAGAGTGTTTACTTTATATTTCGACCACTATTTTCCCCCAACATTAACCAAAGTGCTTTTATTGCTTACCTGTCCGGTGTCAAAGTCCTGCACTCCGAACACCCACCATCCACCCCACACACTTCTGTGCCTGTAGCCTTTATTTCACTCAATAATAACGCACCGTTCTGGACACCAAATATGTTTTCCTTTTGAAAATATCCGGCAAAACAAATTAGAAGTATATAAATGAAGTTCCTGCCTACAGCATTACAGCAGTGGCAGAGAAATGTCCATCTCAACAGCAGCAGGCTACTCAGGGAGGCAAAGTTGTTAATGATTTTTTACCTTTTTTTTTAATGAGTGACTATGATTTTGGCAAATGCCGTCACTTCTTTTGGGAAATGTAAATGTGGAAACAGGCAGCTGCTTTTTTATCTCCTTCATACATTGTTAATACTCGCCCGATTTGGGAGCAGACACTCTGTGTGTGTCATGAACGCATCTGATCTACATGTGACAAAAGAACAAATTGGGTCAGTACCTGCTGGTGCGCAGACAGAGCTGTGGTTCTGGGATGTAATTAGTTGCCTGCGCACTGTTTGTTTAGAAGTAAACATACTGCAAGATGGCTGCAAAGGTCCCTCAGATTTAAAGGGGACCGTGCCGAATTGTCTCCATCGCACGCACATTGTTACCGGAAGCCACGGGCTCGGTTTCTTAGTCGGCGAGTGCAAAAAAAAAAACCCAAAAAAAACAAAACAATTACATCAGCTACTACTTTGAAAAATTCAAACCCTGAGCACAACACTGACCTGCCAGAAAATTGTTGTTTGGAGAATTAAATGAATTATGAAAGTGCAGAAAAACAATTTAGTCGTGCATATCCAGCTGCCGTTCTAATAAATCACTGCCACCCAAAAAGAACTAATTTGTGTTGTTGTGCTGTGAGCATGATTGATGAGCACGCTCTGGGTCGCGGTAACGGAGACGCAGCTCGACAATGCTGCACTATATCTTTAACATTGTGTGAGAGAGAGCGAGAGAGAAAAAAAAAGGGGAAATCAAAAATCCTGTCTTTAATCTCTTCACCGGCATCCATTATTGATATTGATGTACCTGCGCTTTAACATACGAACAGAGCTTTTTCCCCGAGCAAATGCCAAAATAATAATTTTTTTTTGTTTGTGTGCCTGTTGTTGTTTTTGTTCGTCGCCGCAGAAACAAACATTTTGACAAACGCTCCACCTTGAAACCGTGTGCAGCAGCTGTCACTTGTGACTGTGCGGTCTGAATTTATTCCAGTCAAGCGGTGTCTGTATTGCCACCCTGCTGATTCTTCATTGTTGTTGACTGCAATGAAAGCTAAACTTCTCTATTCCCCATTCATATTTCTTCGCACATGAGTGAGGGGCAGCTGCTTTTTTTTTTTTTTTCTTTTTTTTTTTCATATATATAATACCTGCCAAAAAAGCCCCACCAGCTGAGATCATGTACTAACGATGCTGTGTGTGGTGCGCGTGAGCCGAGCTCGCGGTGTCACACCTTGTTATTATTTTCTATGCTGTGATCTTTTGTGTGTGCGCGCTTTGTAGTTATTTGGCAGATGCCCCCCGGCTCTTAAACCTTTCTCTACATTCCAAGAAAATTAAAAGGACACATGGGCATTGTTGCACACCAACAACATACAACACAAACAAATTCAAATGCTGTTATAGCCTGCAAACAGACAGACAGCGCCTTTGCAACAGGGGACGGGAGAGAAACTACTGTGCCCCCCCCTCACCCCCTCCCCCCTCGAGAAGCACAGCTACTGTTGAAGTAGGGGCAGATCTGACACCACAGACATCAAATTGATATTAATATCTATGAGAAGCCTTTACCTTTTGAGTTATCGCTCTAGCGGTCAAATGCCTTCCAGGGGCGAGGCATAGCTGGGAACATGAATGTTTAACAAGACTGCTGCATAGTTCACCTCAATGAAAGCCTCCAGCTCTGAACTGAATTATTAACCACTGCGAGCCTGGTCCAAATTCCTACTGAGATTACATTTATTGGTCCACACTCAGCAAAGTGTTGAGAAACAACACAAGTTTCAACTCGAGAGGTCTGTGGTGTAGTCACAGCCCCAACGAGAGGCCGCTACGCTGGCGCAAGGAACGGCAACGGAGCAGAAACACGCCGAGTGCAACGGGGCCGATTCACCTGCCGTTTGCGGCATCGTGGTTGATTACAGTGATTTAAAAACAAAAAAAAAAAAGTAGGCAAATATGTACTGTGCTGTACAAGTCGAACGACATTTCATATTTATAGGTTAAGTGTGGCTCACTTTGTGCCTACACCTGGAGAGACAACAGGAGACAAAGACGGTGCTTCTCATTCATTTTAAATGAGCGCTAGAAGACGGGGAGCGGCAGAGAGCGCAGCGGCAGTACACCGGGCGGAGGCACCGCGGCGAGTCGGCGACAGGAGGAAGTTGAATTGAATTCAACTTTATGCAAATGCGCAAAAAAACCCCCCCAAAAAAACGAAGGGCACGCGCGCTCAACCTTTCGTTCCGGCGGAAAACTTCTTTTGACTTTGTTTCCCATCACGGCGTGCCTATCAATGTCAGAAATGTAAGAAAAGCTCGCTGTAGTCGACTGCTCTCCCCCC
>OMLP01007083.1:37840-57054 GCA_900302685.1 Spondyliosoma cantharus | reverse complement strand
TGTTGAGCACTAACAGAGAGGAGGTGTGACTGCTCATAACTCTCTGGGGCTGCTTGCGAGGAAGTCCGATATCCAGTTGCAGAGTGTTGTAATGAAGCAAGGAGTGTTTAGTTTTCAGCTTCATGGGTGAGATTGTGTTGAAAGATGTGCTGAGGTCAACAGACAGCCTCCTGATGTAGCTGTTCCTATTCTCCAGGTATGTGAAGACTGAGTGTAAGGCAGTAGATATGACACCCTCTGTGGATCTGTTGGTTCTGAAAGCATGCTGATGAAGGTCCAGGCTGGCAGGGATGTTGTCATCAGGATGGGGGTGAGAGTCATTAAGACTAGACACAGCAGGCTTTTTAGAAATAGGAATGATGATGGCTGTCTTGAAGCGGGAGGGAACAGTCTCTGAGAGAGAGATGTTAACAATGTCAGTAGTTACATCAGCTAGCTGATCGGCTAATGTTTTTAGTACACAGCCAGGTATATTATGCACAGACAGTCTGTGGTGCCTATGACACCATGGATCTATACCATGTGAGGCCACCCAATGCTGAATTCCCCTCATATAAATCGGCCCAGTGGGACGACCACTAGCACTGACGCCATCAGCCCCAGTAGCCTCTGACACAGTTTGAGTAAGACGTACTCCCCTCTGCGAAAACGGCTCAAGCACGCAATGAGTGACATCACTCTCTCTGGTGTGAGAGTCGCTCGTACCAGGCCTGAATCTAGGGATATTCCTATGAATGTAATCCTGTGTGTTGGGGACAGTACACTCTTTTCCACATTTATTTTGAAACCCAGTTTCTCTATGTGTTCTGCAAGGGTTTTCATGTTAGCCCTCCTCCTCACAGGGCTTAATGTTGCCTCTATGCATTTTACAAACACCCTAGGGCTGAGTGAGAGGCCGAAAGGGAGAACGAGATATTTGTAGGAAACCCCCTGATAGGCAAATCGTAGGTATTTCCTGTGTGGAGGGTATATGGGAATGTGGAAATATGCATCCTTCAGGTCGATTGACATGAACCAATCTCCCGGGCACATGAAACGCAGAAGTGAGGCGTGAGTCAACATTCTGAATTTGTACTTTCTGAGGTATCTGTTCAAGGCCCTGAGGTCTAAAATAGCTTGGATGATAAGAGGTGAGCTTACCTTTGTGTGTATAGTCTGCATGGAATTATGTTTTTTACTGATGTCCTTGGGGATTGTACGAAGGAAGGTATTTTGTGTTTTGTATTTTTCTGTGGGTCTCCTAAAGACCGTCTGCCGGAGGGGTCTTGCGGTGCTCGGCTGAGCTTTCCTGGGCAGGTAGAGGGCTTAGGGTTTAGGGCTTAATTTTCCCTTTTCTTGTCCTTGCATCTGACGCAGCCCGTGTGCATCCATCCCCTGGCAGTCAAGAAGAGAGGATAGGATGCTTGTCTCTCCATGCAGTGGCCAGCTCATCCAGGAGTTCTGGGAAGACAGGGAGCAGCTGCTTTCCCATCTTCTTCATCTTGGGCAGCCTCTTTCCGTCATAGCGACACTTGGTTGTCTCCGCTTGCACTGCTGGCCATGGGATGTTCAGCTTTGCAGCCGTGCGTTTACACACCTCCGGCATGTCCAAATCCAGTGAAGTTGAAGTGGAACTGTCCCGTCTACAGCTGTAGGCTTTGCAGCCCGACTTGATGCCGTTAACATGGAGTCGTCTTCATCGGATATTAACAACTCTGAGTCGCCATCAGACCCGCTGTCCACAACATCCAGAAGCAGAAGCTGTGAAGCAGGGGTGTGGTATAAAGCGCAGTATTGCTACTGGCTCTAACAAAACAATCACTTGGAAGCAATTGTAAAACTTGTTGAAAGTTGTGTGCTTCCACTTAAAGTCTGACATATCCAGTCCATTAATGTGTGACTTAGGTCTAATGTATAACATTCAGGTGTACAGCTCTATTAATCTGAAGGTCCAAATGCTGCTGATACAATGTAATAAAGAATTGTTAAGACATTTTTCAAAAGTAGAGGGAATGTGCTTACATGCCAGTTGTCTGTGAAGGTTTCCAGGAGTCTCTGGATGACTGGAGCCTCTCCAGGCAGTCTAAAGGCCTCCAGGTAAAGGCGCAGGGCCTCATCTATACGAAGCCCCTGGAAGGTGAATGTGCTGAAAAAAAGTTTTACATTATTAGAACCTCAATTGTTTTTAACACCAACACTAAGCATTATTCATTATAAAAACAAACACATGGGAATCAAAACCTCTACATCCTTTAAGACCACAGTGTAAAATAATAATTAAGTCATCAACAAATGCACAATATTTCCCGGAATTCCAGCCTACTTTACAAAGCTATCCAGGAGCTCCATGTTCTTGCGATCACTGATGTATTCGCCAATCATCTTTTTGTCCAGTCTGGGGTTTTCTCTGAGCCACTGGGCCACTTGGTTGTTGTCCATAGGGTTACTGAGGAGGCCTTTCTCCTGCAGGAACTGGATTCCCTTCTTGGGCTTCTGGTTAAACTGTTCTGTGCCTGTGATCAGCAGCTAGACACATGACAAAAAGGGGACTTTAAAGTAGCAGTAGATTTTAGAATGCAGATGTGCAATACTACAACAAATCTACATCAATCCATTTCCTTTCACCTTTTTCTTGGTTCTAATTTCCATCAACTCCTGGGAATCAGGTAAGCATGACGAGAAACGTTGGGGCTTTTTTGGGGCTTTCTTCTCAGCTGGGTGAAAAAATTAAAACAATTATATTAGCTTCAACTGATGGTTTCCATCCCTGGGCTTAGGAAGACTTTATTGTAAAACTGTGTGTAAAATCAAAGTCTCACCAGAGTCATTGTCTCCTTGATCCTGTCGACCCAGTCTCATCTTCTCTGCCATTAGATGTCCACTGGTTGGGGGACACATTGGTGCATTCTCAGCTTCTGGACTCAGGCCATTGGTGCTACCCAGTCTACTTAGATCTGAAAAAAAGGACAATATGTTCTGTTCAAACAGAGTTATGAGGGCCAACACTGGGAAGTTACTGATAACTCAAATGTGTCTTGTTATGTAAGCTTGACAATTTAAGCATTTAACGTCCTAAACTAAAAACAGACACTTTATTCATTTTTGTATATCATCCATCATATGTTGTATCAGTATAAGATAACAAATAGAAAAACTAGTAAAGACAAAAGAGTTTAAGCAGTACATTTTAAAGGTTCTAACGCTCAAATGTCCATAAAGTGAAAGTTAGTTGTGTTTACCAGCTAAAGTGTTTGTTCCGTTTTTGGTTGAACCTTCTCCCTCTGCCAGCAGTGTTTCTGGCTGGTCTTGTTGAGCAGTGCTGTTGACCACCTTGTCCTGGCAGTGTGCTTCAGTGCTGTCGATGACTGTGAGCAGAGCCTCCAGGGACAGGAGGTGGGTGGTGTAGAGCTGCCCCGACACTGGGAATGCGTTCTGTATTTTACAACAAAAAATGTTTTTTTCACTAAAAATAGAACTTATTTTATATAAAACCATCATAGTGGCATAATCTGATATTTTTAGGTCAATAATTGGTCCAATGGTCATTACTATCTACTACTACTACAAAAAACTTTTGATTGACATGTTGTCTTGAAGATGTCTGTGTCAGTGTTAAATCCCACATAAATTGCAATTAAGTACCCTTTCACATCAGTCAATAGAAAACAGACTAGAAAACAAAAACAAAAAAGAAATAAGGACACATTCACACATACAGGAAATCAACATTCGCCTCCTGTTCACTTCCATTTCATGCGCAAGGGGCCAAAAACATAAAAGAAATACATCTGGTGGTGAAGCAATTCTGCATCTTAGCCCCCGTGGAGTTCAATTTAGGTGACCCACTGCCCACATTCAGCACTGGAAGGCCATTTGCCTGTATTCCTGTGTGTGACTGCAGCAAAGTCAGTTCAATAAAAGTTCTTGAGGCATTTGACATTTGCCCATTATGGGCAGATGAGATTTCTATTTGGCATGGTGTTTGTTATAGGTCTGATTGAGCCAATTGAAACTAGACAAAAAAAACAACTTTCAAGCCATTTGTAATTTAAATTCAACATATTTTTAGGGCCCGAGCAGGTCTCCACCTGCGAGGTCCCTATTGTTTTTGTAGTGACGATTTTTTGTCCCAAATGATTGCTTTTTTTCACTGCCTGAACATACCCCAAAATTCACCAAACTTGGAATATATGTCACACCTGCCGAAAAATGTTATAATCTATTTTCGTCCTTTTGTCGTCCCTAAATCTTGATATAGGCCCTGCCTCCGTTTTTTTCGCAAATTCACTAAATGTTGCAAACCTACTTTTTCAAACTCCTCCCAGGAAATTTCTCAAGTTATTAAATAACAACTTCCTGTAATTTTCGTTCCAAACAGGAAGTGTTGCATATCTATACATTCGTGTGTCTGAATGACATGAAACTCAGGTTACTACTTCCCCATGAGCTCCTAAGTATTTTCAATCTCGACATCGGTTGGGCGGATTAACACAAAACTTAGTATAATTATTGTCAATTACCTCTTGAGGATATCTGACGAAGGTGCTAACGATCTGCCACTAGGTGGCACTCTGGCGGCAGTCTATTTTAATATTTGGCACTGTGCCCACACCATAACACTTATGTCAATGACATTCATAGGTGTAGTATAGACTGGCCCATGTAACTCACACACCAAAAATGACCAGCAGGTGGCGCTATTATGAACACAAAAAGCGTTTTTGCCAAATAACTCCCACTGAGTCGCAGATTGTTAAACCTTATATCTACATGTTCCCTAAATTGAGCTCAATTGTGTGATGTCAGCCACGCCCCCTTTTGTGATAAATTTCCATTCGCAAAATCGCGGAAACTGTAAAGGATACTTTTTCGAACTCCTCCGAGACCATTTCACCGATTTGCACCAAACTTTGCATGAAGCATCTGTGGACCCTCCTGACAAAAACTTATCAAAGGAATTTTGATAGTCCAAAAAACGCCCCAAATATAAAAGAACAGATTCCTGCACATTGCGTTCAAAACAGACAGTCTTGCATATCTTCACCAAATACAGTTCCATTACCATAACACTTTTGCTAATTCTGCTCCATGGCCCGATGAGGCTTTGTGCAAAATTCGGCGCAAATCGGTCAATAGATGGCGCTCTTATGGCTAAATGACAAAAGAATAGCTGGAATGCCTTCACTTTTGAGTGGACAGGCTTTCTCCAATAGAGGGCAGTGATGCCTTGCTAATGGATACAAACCTCTGTTTGAGAGTCTGTAGGGTCACACAGTGTAGTCCTCTCATTATTTGTTCTTTATGCAGATTGCAGGGACTTCTTCTGACTTCAGCGTACATTATTTAATACCGGCAGGAGCAGGCCACCAAATTATAAAGGAATAAATTCCTCAACAGAAGTCGTTACATGAACAAGCCGTGACAGCAGCATGGCCCGACATGCGTTGACTTGACATCGCTGCTTGCAGCTTTAATTTTGTATAGCTTCTACAGTTCTTTTTTTTCCAATGGAAGCTGACTCTCAAAACCAGTAGATAATCATATTAAAAATTATGTTAAGAGTAGCCTTATTTCCTGTACTTCAAAGGGAAACCATAATTATTTAATATTCATGAAAAAATGAAAGCTGAGCATTTCACTTGAAGTTTGGCAATACAGGAAGGACTTCCACAAGCTTAAGCACAGAGAGAATTCAATAGTTTTGAAAACTAAAAATCTTAACCACATCATCATGCTTAAAGGGGATGTGACCTTGGACAGCAGCTTGGTGAGATCCTCAAACAGATTGGAGCAGTAGAAGTCACAGTCATAGTTGATGTAAAGCTCAGTGACAAAGCTGGGGATCCTCCACAGCTGGACCAGTGCCTCCAGAGCCATTTCCTTCATCTCATAGGGCATCTTAATGTTCTCTGAAGTGATGATGTCCATTAGTTTCTTTAGGTACATCTGTTCAGCAAAAAGTGTCATCATTATTAAGACCTCACAATTATTTTTACCATATATTTGGATTGCATATGAGTCACTTTAGATGACAGTCAATGGACAAAACACAGAGAGTTTGTTGAATGTTAACAAAGTTTACCTCGAGCTGAAACTTTAGATGCATTCTCATGCTTTCAAAAAGCAAGAAGCAAACTCGTATGGAGGAAGCATATAGGTTCATACGCTCCAAACTCAGCAACTACAACACAGAGAAAAAAATATCAGCAAAGATACAGCAAAACATTAATATAGAAGATTATTTTAGCTTTCTCGAGCTCTTCTACAACAGTTCACTCACTCACTGTCACTGAATATTTGTTTGTACTTTGTCTTGGAATTAAAAACAAAAAGAAAAATCCCTGACATTGGTCTGTATCAGGAAAATGACTGAATCTCTTCCAGCTTCTCCAGCAATTTCCTCACAAACAAACTAATAGATGGAACAAAGTGGCAGCGATGCTTGGTCCTCCTATGGGGCTTTTTTACACGCATGTGCAGGTTCAGCTCAACTCGGTTTGACACAGCACATCAGTCCAGCGCAACAGGGATTCCATTTCCATTACAACCAGGCTACCTACTAGAAGGTATGTTTTTCACTGATGGCCCACTTGTCTATAGTAGTGGTTAAGGAAGTGGCTATAAATGCTTTCCTCCCTGTAGTATCACTGAAAAATTGCTGCAAACAAAGCTCAGGTAATTAGGTGATAGACTCATTTCAGTTGCTCTAAATTCTTTATAGTAAATGTTATTTTGTTTGTCAAAGGCTTTCATTATGAAGCAGCAAAGTCAGAAAATGTTGGGTTTTCATCAAGAGTAATGTAACACTACTCCTGAAACTGCCGAAAGTGAACACGATGAAACAGTAAAATAAAGCAGATATCTTAAAGTACTATCAGGGGCGCAGGAAAGAAACTAAAGATTCAGTTAGAAGATGCAAAAGTACTGAGAGCTGAACACACAAAGACTTAGAAACATCTTTCTCTATGGTCTCTTGCACAGACATCAGTTGAGTCTTGCAACACACTTGTGGGAGGTGGGGACGTTTCAGGTTGCCCACAATCATGAGACATTACTGAGACCCGCTTGGAGGCAGCAAGGGCACGCTTTGGCCCCACTTTCTCAGAAGTCCATTTCAGTCAGAGCCCACTCAAACTTGGGCCAGTTAAATTGGTGATGGAAACATAAATGAATGTGGCGTGGTGTGGTCTGACTCGGCGCAGCCAAAAGTGCCAATGGAAAAGCCCCGTTGGTATGTAACCATTACCAAGTATTAGCCAACATAAACCATCATATCATAGTAAAAATAGAACGGCTTAATTTCAATGTTAACAAAAATCATAATCAAAGTAAGAATTTGCACATTAAGTGTAAGCATCAAGCCAACCAATGCAAAGTGGTTATCCCTGGCCTGTACATGCTACAAGTCCTCATACTGCAGGCAACTGTTACTGGAAATATCCAACTAGTATCAATTTGACAACAAACAACACAGGTACCTGTACAAGTATTCATTTAGACCTTCCGCTTTACCTGGAAGAGATGTCTGCAGAGCTCATCTTTGACCAGGCAGAGTAAAGATTGGTAGTTAGCAATGTGTCCCGACTCAAGCGCAACAGTCAGCAGCTGCAAGCCCATGTGCATCATGGTGTCAGTGTTATGGCGATCATGGGGGTTGGTCAGTGATATCAGGAATCGATAAAGCTCTCTCAGACATGGCAGGCCATAAGGGATGAGAGATGCTCCTACAGAGGTGAAGGAAGAACACATATCTGTGTGGATGAGCGTTTTAAATATAAGTAAATCAGACATCTTCAGTTGGTAAAGAAAACATGATTACTGTACAATGTTGTGGAGCACTGATTCTTGAGCTAAGTGATTATTAAAATCAATGGTTTGCTTGAATTGTGTATAAAGAGAAACAAACAATTTCCGAGATGGTAACATATCAAGAGAAATCAGAGTTTCAAAGACCATGATCCATACCATCTCTTTGTGTGGACTGTGTGAAACGAACTCCACGGGGGTTGACGTAGTCCATGTCATGGACCGAGGTGCTGTCTGTCTGCTCTGTAACAGATTCTTTGTCCTCCAGGACCTCAGGGATGGACTCCACAGAGGCTGACTGAGCTGGTTCAACCTGCCTGCCTTCAGACTAGATGGAAATGGAAACAGAACACAAATCCTGATCCATCATTAAAGTTACAGTCATATAGCGGTTACACAGAAAAGACAGAGGATCTCACTGGAGTTAAAGTTCCCAGCAAGTCACAATGGATGTTTAAATGTTTTTTTAACATGTCTTGATGGCCTGATGTCTCACCTAAAAGCCATCATGGCAAAAATGTTGTTTGTAGGTAAATAAGTAACTTATTTATAAAGCACCTTTCAAAAGCAGAGACATCACAAAGTGCTTCACAGAGACGATAACATCATAACACATAATACACATTGCAGAACACATAACAGAAAATGGAAAATATGACACAAAGGTAAGTCTAACCAAATGGGTCTTGAACAGATTTTTAAAGGTGTCCATAATGTCAGATCTTAAGTGAAATGGGAGAGAACCACAACCTCAAAAGCACAGTCACCTCTAGTTTTAAGCCTAGATTGAGTAACTACCAGCAGGCCCTGATTGGATGACCTTAAAGACCAACTGGTAACACAGGGTTGCTCTACAAGTGATCATAAGAACTTTAACTGGGACTCTGAAGACCGATGATATAAGATATAAGAGTCAGAGCCCAGTCCATAGTGACACCGAGATTTCTTACAGAGGACTTAACTGCCAAGGATGGACACGCAAGACCATCCATTACCTTAGGAACAGGACAAGGATGGGTAGAAATAAGGACTCCTGTTAAGTCAGAGTTTAACATCCACTTTATATAGCATTCACACAGTTATTTAAAGCTGACCTAAAACACAGTTGACATCTAGGAATTTGAATGGTATTTTAGAGTTTGTAGATCCTATAAAACAATTTAAAAAGCGTTGATGACTCAGCCTGCACTCAAAATTCTTATAATGCTGCCATGACTGTATAAAAAGAAGCACAACCACCAGAGCGTACTTTTGTGGATGGGGTCTCACAGATTACTGTACAAAAAGACAACTTTATAAATGTATTCACTGATTTGAGTGAAATTGAATCATATTTTATGGAGAAACTGAAGTACAGTACAGACAGTACAGACAACAATAGACATAATTTCATAAAGAACAGGGAAAATGGGAAAGGCTAAGTATTAACTGACAAACAATGAATCAATCTTTAGTGTGCAAGAAGTGATCATGTACAAAGAGTACCTGTGCATCTGGCTCAGGCCCAGAGAGAGTGGTAGCAGTACTAGGGGTGGTGGCAGATGAGCTACACGGCTCCAGGTCAGAGAGGTCCTCCCTGGAGGTGGCTTTAGAACAGGCGTCTAGGCCACTGTCTGTGGTTGTGGGGCTGGAAATGGATGAAGCACTGTCTGAAGCTGGTAGGATAGAGGTGGATAAGCCTTGCTCAATGAACAGGACGCCACCTTAAAGGATAAAGACAGTCACACAATGGTGCAACACGGTGTTAGCGCTTCATGTATAATGTAAAAACTTGCAGCAATATCCATGGTCCACTGCAGATTTCTCATGTATCTGTTTACCAGAAAAAAGGGTCAAATCATATAATGATTAATGACAAAGACCACATTATACTTGTCTACATTTTACCCTACTAGGATGATTAAAGCAAGATAATAGCCAAAGGAAGGGTCATTGATAATTGTGAGTGTACTAGTACAATAATGCGTCTTTTACCTGAAACACTGTTGTTGTTAAGGGTGCTCGACTGGGTTGGCTCCATCTGACCAGAGGGAGTTCGCACCATATGGCGAGGCGGCCTTGGTGAGCGTTTTTGCTTCTTCCATTTCGATGACTCACTCATCCCACCAGCGCGCATCTTCAACTAGAGGAAACAGAGTGGTTCTCTGAGTAAGGCCTCTCCAAACACCCCGTACAACTTTGATCATTATTACTTATTAAGGCCATGATCAATTAGGATGCTTCATTTTTTTCCTCAGAAATTCAAAGTCATGGCAGTGAGCACTACAAGTACCATGACTGCAAGCTTAAATGGTTCAATCTACTTAAAAGCGCAGCACAGTTGGTAGGTCGGGCTGGCCAACAACACAACCTTGGAATGAGACTCAACAAGGAACTACCCGTTTCCAAAATCGCTTTTGCACCACAAATGCCATGTAACACTATACAACTATTTTTGTAGCTTCCTGGCTCCTTGAACAGGATACCGAGTATGGACCAAAAGACAACATCCTATTTGATTATGGCATATAAGGAACACATCGACCAGCATTTCAGAAGACAATGCACAGAAACAAACATGCACACAAATTTTGTTACTGCCACTTATTCTCTGCATTTAATTTCTGTAAAGGTGTGTTTGTGTTTATTTATTGAAATCAATTAGGGTTTCAGACAATCTGCTTCTTTGAGCCTAGCTCAACTTTCTTTGAAACCAAAAAAAATTACTGAATCATGCTCTATCCTGCAACAGATGAGAAAGCATATGGGTGGCATGATATACAGCAGCTGAGACATATGCATGGTGTACACCCAAATGACCATTCAATTAAAACAAAATTCAATAATACACATGTAATGTAATAAATGAGCATTCACAAGGCAGAGACATGTCCTAGTTAAGTGTATTATGACAAAGACTGTCCAGAACTATATACATAATATATATAATATATAATAATATCAGTTGCTTTGTACTTAAATAATGGATGTCATTTCTTAAAAACAGCACACGTCAACTTTCTCTTTGTAGCCAGTTTATCAGATAAAAGAAATGAGAAGTTTGTGGGGTCTTAGAAAAGGACAGGAGGAGGTTATGGGGAGACATTCTCCAGCCTGAAAACTGAGAGTCATCTTCCTTACCTGCACTCGTTTGTTTTTCCACAAGATATTGTAAGCCTCAGAAGAGAAGGGGAGCGGGCAGATGCCCGTGATTAGTGATGGGTAACACATCAGCAGTGGAACCAACACAACACACACTCAAGCACACATTTTCATACATGATGGGAGGGGTGTGGGATCCAGATAGGGCACAGGGTTTGGAGACACAGACACGGCCACTAGAGGCTCTAACCACTAGAAAAGGTGCAGCCAGCTAATAAGCAGGCATTGTGAGAGGACAAGCAGACAGAACATGCAAAGAGCAACAACTGCAGGAACAACTGCTTCCAGCTCTATAGTCAGTATATTAATACAACATGTCTAAGACTAAAACTAAAACAATAGTAAATCAAACAGAACTGCAAAGCTGGGAAATTTTGATGGTGGGGAACGTAACCGATGTGCTTTTGCCAAACCAACTAAGTAGCCCTCCACTACACTGGCACATGGGTCATTCAATCCCACCTCAACCAGTTTAGTTAGTTCAGAAAAATGTTGTCACAATACGGGAATTTATAAAGTTATTACAATACCTGGAATATATTGATATTTGATACCATATTCAATACCATGTGGCAAAATATCGACACTATATCTACTATAAAATTGAGATTTTTATTAAAAGGTTACAATTTAAAATATAACAAGCCTGTGTTGAGCTGTGGAGATTAATGTTTTGCCCAAAGGCAATAGGACCACATCATCTAGTAAGCAACCATTTCAAGCTGTAATTTGATCATTTCAAGAGCCCAATGAAAATCAGGCTCAAAAGGTATACACATAAAAAATCTTAAAGTCAACACAGAACAAATATCTACAAATAAAAACAACTACATGTACAATTACATTCAGTGAAAAGTACAAAGAAATTTGCTATTTAAAAAAAATGATTAGATGATAAAGGAGTGGTGCCCCCCATCTCTCTCATCCCATTTCCACATCCACATTCAGCAACAACTACTGAAATGAATACGAGTTAAGATTTCTTGGATGTTCAGGACAAACTTTAACTAAATCCAGCGAAAAAACTGCGATTGGTGAGGTTTAGAATAAAGATACAACAAATCACAAAAATGACTACATTTTAGCTGAGGGGCCAAACTCCAAAAATTCACAATTCACAACAAAGTATTCAGAGTACAGCTTGAGGATCTTGAGATGGCCATGACATGAAAAGTTTTGAATTGTGGGTGAGTTGGCATGGAATGACCTTTTGAGTCACAGCAGTCAAAGGTCCAATTTGCATTGAATTGCATCCTGTCGTCATGTGTGAAAGGGTCATAATCTTTTCAATGGTAAACATCCAGGACTTCTCTCATGCAGTGGATTAGACGGTCCTAAATTGGGCTAATTCCAGCCCAGTCCTACCCTGGGCCCTGGGCTGGAGTTTCTGATTTATCACAGCCATTTTCCCTAAACCTGCCTCAAATTCTTCCATTTCAATTGTGTGTTAAAAGTAATGAGCTAAACATGCTACGGTCATAGAGGTGCTCCTTATACTATTAATATCACTTTAACTTTGGGCTCTAAAACTTCAAGATATAAATGTTACATTTCTACATTAATATGGCTAAAACGACTAGACCTTTGTTAGAATGATGTTGTGGAGTTGTGTAATTACATTCTTTCTAAATGTTTCCAACAGTGTTCAACCTCATCAACACCAGTGACTCCCAGACAAACATTAGATGATATATCAGAGTGAGGAAGGAAGTCAGCAAATGTGACTAAATGTAATCTCAGTCAAATCAGATAGATTTTCATCTGCAATGGTGGTTGTTAAACAATGAACTAAATAACTCCCATGATGTCACACTGCTTCATGTTGTTATGAAACTATGTCTTCTGTTTTCATTGTTTTGATGAGAGACATCTCGAAACCTCATTATGAAGATGGACCAGAACATGAAATAGTGGAAAAGAAAAATCTGTTGTGCCCTCTCTAAAAGGATTTTTACAAACTTGAAAAGGGAATGAGAATAACAATTTCGAAACCCCTGAAAATCACTACACTTTCATAGCAACCCAATGCATCCTTATGCATTGTGACAAGGAAGCCATGTTAGCTATGTCATGGGTAAATCCCACTTCCCCTAAATAGCATCAAAGTTTCCCTCCCCTGTATCCTTTCTGTGCGTTTTACTCCACTGAGGATTCATGGAGAAACACAAGGAAACCATGCGAGGAGAGAGGAAACAAGGAAATATGTTTCAAGAGAAATAAGACATGACAACTGACAGCTATCACAGCTAGATCAGATGTGTGTCAGCTTTATAGTTGTAGAGTTCCTTGCCAAAAATGCATGAAGGGAACATTATATATATTTTTATTAAGATTTATTCCAAACTATTTCACTGTATGAACCTGGAGTGTGTGTGTGAAGAACACAGAACATTATTTAACAATAGATCCTGACCAATCCTGTCGGCGTGTTAACACTTTAAATAACCAGGTGAAGTTGTGCTCTGTGCGTAATAGTGCAGGGCATTCTTAATGGAGAGACGCACTTATATTGTTTCTGCTGATGGTAGTGCAGATAATGTATTATTATCTCAATTTATGACATATAAATTACCTGTGGCTCAGGGGGTAGAGCCAGCGTCTTGTTATCGGAATGTCACTGGTTCGATTCCCCTGGTCTGCATGTTGAAGTGTCCTTGGGCAAGACACTGAACCCCAAACTGCACCTTGCATGGCAGCCACCACCATCAGTGTATGAATGTATGTATGAATTACTGTAAGTGGCTTTGGACAAAAGCATCTGCTAAATGCCCTAAATGTAAATGTAATTGTAAATATTCACCCACGAGCAATTCACCTGATCAGAATGTTATGTCATATTTTTATGATCTGGACCATGCATGCCACCATACTCTTGTAAATTAGACTGTGATTAGGTTGATTTATGGATGGCTTAAAATAGAGATATTATTTATTTTGCATTTACCCTCATGACTCATGAGAGAAACTCTGGTTTTGCAGTTTGTGCAAGTATGGCTCCTATTTCCCCCTCACAGTTTTAATCACTTGGTGGACATATTAGTCTGGATATAATGCTGAATCCTGATTAATCTTTCATGTTATCCACATTAAATTACCTCTATATTTTTTGTGATTAAAGTTCAAACTGCATTGCCTGTTTCACAAACACCTGTGTATGAAGAACAAGCTGCAGTGTGTATTTATATTGTGTACCGTGTCTGCTCAGAGGCACAGGGATCAATTCTACTGGCAGAATGCTTTTATATGTTCATTCATTATTTGCCTCTGTATTCACTGATATTCTAAAACATCATAACCCAGAATGTCATTATGGTGTATTTTGAACAATGGAAACTATTTTTAAGATAAATGTTTAGCTGAGAGAGAATTTAAAGGACGTTCAGGAATGATCACCCTCACATGTTTGAAACTGACACAGAAAAGAAAAAATGTATCTGATAAATGAAGAAAGTTGTTTGTGGTCATTTTGTTCTCCTCCAGTCAGATTGACACATTTCAACTTGGTGGTGAATCAGAAAACAAAGAAAATATACAAGTTGATGGTGATTTACTTGAGTTAATCTGTTATCTGTCATCACTCCGCAGAGAGCCTTTGTCTCTCCTTGGAGCATAAATACAAGCTTAGGGACAGCCTGCAAGGTGGTAGTCAAGAACGACCTCCAGTTCAAATGAAAAATAATGGAAATGGGATGTACCCTATGTCAGAAGGGCCTGACTTGTGTTTCTACACTGCTCTGCACAATTAAGATCCTGAGTGTCCAGGGATCTCATTTATAAATCATTGTTGTATGATCCATTATTAAAAGTGTACGTGTGGCAAAGAAACGAAAAAAAAAAAAAAAAAAAAATATTCAGATTTATAAAACCTGGTGTATATGCAACAATGCACAATTCCCTTTAATAAATCCCAAATCAACTTGGAAATGTGCGCGCATGGATCAGTTTTCATTCTCAGATGAAATCCGATGTACTCTTGGATTTGTACAACCGATGCTGATAATTTCGTTATCAAATAGTCTCAGCTGTGCTCCGGGGGTGGGTATGGGTATATGGTGAGACAGGAAATATGATTTCAGATCTGAATTGGCTGATATCTTTTACATTTAAAAGGTGTTTATGGAATAGTTATACTTCACTACATGCGCAAGTACAAGTGACACAGCTGGTTTTAATGTTTATGATGACGTGGATCTATAAAGAACATTTGATTTGATGTGAAATCAATTGTGAGATGTATTATTATGTCAACAATAATGCCTCTCACGTTTAATTCCTACAATCTGCTTCAATCAACCACCTCACGGTTTGTGTCGCCAGATCTCCTTGCGTACGAATGGGTGAGGGTTTGCTTACAGGTGCGCACATTCTCCTGCCAAGTTTGTTTTTAGGGATCACAACTTTTGCGTAGGAAGTGGCGTAAGCCTCTTTCAGGCCCCATTTTGTGCGTACGAACTGATATATATCGATACAAATTATTTAGATGAGACCCCAGGACACTGGATGTGGTCTGCACTGAAAGGGCAGAAATGAGATTAGAAGACATTCAGGGTGCTAAAGGTTAACCCCAACTGACTCCTTAATTTAATCATTAAATGAATCAAGGTCATTTAACCTGAGCTGTAAATTGAGCACTACAAATTATAATATGCAGGGATACTGTGGCTAATCTTGATATTCAGTCAGTTAGTGATGCTATTACTTCATTAGCTGTATTTTACAGGCACCGATACAACACTTAGACAGAAAGACAAGACAGCACGGTGATAATGAGATAAACCAAGATAAAAAATGGAAAAAGGAGCAAAATAACAGCGAGGAGATCAAATACACATTCAATATCTTAGTTGTTTTACCTTCTTCATGTTGGCACCCACATAACTCTTTGCCTCCTCTTTGAACTGTGGTAGTCTGAAAGAGAAACACATACAATTGACTTGATTAGTATATTTCAATTCTGATATAAATCTATCCCTAAGCTGTATACTGTGACCAGGCACAATCCTCAGATGTTTAGGAATGGTACATTGCTTATTTGTTGTTTCATCTGCCATTTCATAATCTTTATTTGCTAGTTCAGATCCATAGAAAAAGGATCTTTGTGTGTAGCACAAATTTCAGTGTGAACAAGACACAACATGAGCTGGTAAACAATTTTGTCTAGGAGGTGGTGTAGCAGCTCTGTTGACAGAATTTAGTGATGCTCAGCTATACATGTGACTTTTTATAATTGTGAAACAAGTATAATTGTTTCCAACGTGTTTTACCATCACAGCTGCAGCTTGAGACACGTGTATAATGAAACCTTCTTACAAGCATGTGTTCATGACATCAGCTGGCTGAATCAGGGGTTGTGTAGTGGTACATAAATCAGCAATACACTACAGTTTAAATATCAGAGCATGCAATGCAAACTATTCCACAATGAGAGGCTTGGCTCAAAGAATGGTTGCCATTTTTCCTCTGTTTGTATTTTTATTAAGCATTACCTGCTTAGACCTTGCACAAGGGAGGAGGGAAGTTGAACAAAAAGTTGCTCCACTGTGAATGAAGGATTCAGCCTTTTTTTTGGAGCTGGACCCACACCAGGTACTAAAATTCAGCAAGGCTGCAACTACGCTTAATCTACAAATTATTTTTGCTAATTAACCAATTAATTATTTGGCCAATACAATCTCAACAGATAATGAAAAATACCCATCTCAAGTTTCAAGAGTCCAAGATTTGTCACACCAAAACCCAGAGAGACACAACTTTACAGAGAACTAGTGAATAGCTATTACCTATTTTTGGTTTAAAAGTTACTGTAGGGCTTAACAGATGATCACAATTGTTGCAGGTGAGTGACTACAGATGTCCAATAATTTTAGTTCTTAAAGTTGGCCAATTTTTACATATGTGCATGTGATTCCCCCCAAATTGATAGAAGTGCAATACAAAATTGCCAAAGTCCTCCTTTAACATATTATCTTAACTTACACAAATTAAACAAATCATACAAAAGAAGTGTAGAGCATGTTCTAAGCTGCTTAAGAGCCAATATCACTGTGGGAACCTCAAGATATTAAAACCGAGCCAATAAACTTTGCCAGCGTTTGATGAGCAATGCTGAATGACTACTGCTTGCTGCTCAAGGTATTGCACTCTTCGGTGTGTGTGTGTGTGTGTGTGTGTGTGTGTGTGTGTGTGTGTGTGTGTGTGTGTGTGTGTGTGTGTGTGTGTGTGTGTGTGTGTGTGTGTGTGTGTGTGTGTGTGTGTGTGTGTCACTGGGTTTCTGTGGACTCTAAAGCTTTGCTTGAAAATGAGATGTCACCACTAGTCACACACACATACATAGCCCACAGCCAAACAAAAAAGGGTCTAGCAGCCCCCAACCTGACATTAACTCAGCGTTAATAGAGTGTTGTCTTGCGAGCACGATTATTGGATGATCTGTGGGTCCAACAGATTAACATGCCTAATACTTTCAGCAGGCAATCTAGGACTCCTTCTGAGGAGAGCTGCTGCTCATTATTCTCTGATGGGGGTGGAGTGGGGCAGCCCAGACCCTCTCACATCTCTATTATCCAGGGTCTGTGGACAAGTGGGGGGCTGGGAGTTGAACATGAGCAAAATTGGATTGAATGTGTGTGAGCAGTATCAGAAGGATCTAAATCTCCTGTTCATGTGCAGGGATGCCTTTTGTCTGACGTCCTGTTGTTATCTCCATGCTTGCACAATTAAGTCTTGTTAGAGGACATGATGACAAAGATCCTGACAGTAAGTAAAAACAGGCGGTGAATGCAAGGGGCAAGCATCAGTGAATGGTGACAAGCGTGGCAAAGACCAATCCTGGACTTCACTGGAGGCAAGATAACCCATCATTTGTGACACGTCCTGTCTCAAACAGTCATGGAGGAGACAGACTGTTTGGACAAGAGGTGGATAACACCTTAACTTTATACAGAGCCCTCTCCTACCTTCTCCAGGTATGCTCCTGCACATTCGAATGAGCAGTACACTGTTTTAGTTTGTTTTTCTTTTCTTTGTCTGGGATCACTGCAATGCTAATTCTGTGTGTGTTTCTGTAGGTATCTATAGGCTTGGGAGCTTTGCTGCTGAAGCAGAGACTAGCTTCATCTATATGCAGATCATGCAGCATGAAGCTCAGTTGGCCCTCTGACTGAATGTGACTAGCACTCTGATGCATCTGGACAGGGTGGTTTGTGTGCGTGTGTGTGTGTGTGTGTGTGTGTGTGTGGTGGTGGTGGTGGTGATGGTGGGGTAAGGAGCTCTTATGTTAAATGATAAAGGAGAAATCATGTTATATTATTAGTGAATCAGTGGCCCATTGACCCTGGACACAGTACAAAATGAAATTCATGAGCTTTAAGCAGAACAACGAGGCCTGAGAGACAGATATGTGTAGAAACATAGAAACCGGAGGTGATGGATGTTTGACACATGCTGGCACCACAAGAACCCTTTTGATTAGAAGCTTCACTTCGAAAAAGGTCCCTAACCAGCCATCACATTCTTAATCCGGGATAAACTGAGCGTCAAGACTCCTAACCACTTCAGGAATGTACACATAAACATGGTACCCATCTTAATCCACCACTGTCCCATTCATTTACTTACCTGGAGAACAGCAGCTGCACCATGTCAACCAGTGTATGTTCAGCTGATTTCCTGAGGAGCTCTGCGAACACAGTAGAGAACCAGAAGAAGCACAGATACATAGAGATAAGAGTTAGAGAAAGCCAGACATTTAGACAAACTTCAAGTGGAGTCCAAGCAAGGTAGAGTTAACAGAGCAGGAGCTAGGAAAGTGTCAACTCTGGCAGACAGTCTGAACTGGGAGTAAGCTTACGATATGCAACTATTCAAAATTTCTCTGGACTGTGGTTCTCTTACTCATCATTGTGTTATACTCAAAAGTGAAATGGTCTGCTTTAGGTGCACGCCACCTCAGTCACTGGCATGTTTTTATTTACAGGATGATTTTTAGAAAACTCCCTATTTACCTCTCTTCACTTTTAAACTTGAAATATGGAACTTAAACTTCAAAATACTTTACGACTGAACAGCTTTAAAACTATGGTCAAATCAACTGAGCCCAGGTTGACTATGCACAAATGTTTTATCGGATAATTTGAGTTTACTTTTGTTTGCTGTTGTAACTCTGTGTTGTCATCATTCTTGGCCAGGTCTTCCCTGTAAAAGAGATCTGTGATCTCAGTGGGACTAACCTGGTTCAATAAAGGTTAAATTTTTTTTTTCTTTTTTTTTTTTTTGTCAATTAATTAATT
>OMLP01007083.1:18732-33276 GCA_900302685.1 Spondyliosoma cantharus | reverse complement strand
TTATGTTGTTTGGAATCAAACAGCTTAAAACTGTTCTTACAGCAAAGACAGCAGAGAGTGTGTGTGTGTGTGTGTGTGTGTGTGTGTGTGTGTTTTTGTGTGTGTGTGTGTGTTTGTGTGTGTGTGTGTGTGTGTGTGTGTGTGTGTGTGCGCGTGTGTGAGCATGTGTGCCTGAGGGTATGTGGGCGAAGTCAATAGGGGGTTGAACCAGCTGCACATAAGGCAGTAAAGTAACATCGAACTCTGGTCACAAAAATCAAAGATGTGGCGTGAGTGAGAGTGAGTAGAAAGGGCAGAGTGACTCATTTTTAAGCGTGCAAGACACAAAAAGCTCTGAAGCAGCACTCTGTATGTGGACCGATACATCTTTAGAAACCAAACAAAGGGAGTGCTGTTTTCCATGGTCACAGAAGAAAATTAGTTTGTTCACCTGTTCATCTTCTGAATAGCACGCAATCACCTTTCAGCCAGGCTGCTCTGCTTCCAGTGTTAGCGACACAGCTAGTGTGAACAAGAGTAAATGCATGGAAAACATTGATTTGTAGGCTCATTGGGATCCTTTCCAAAGATGCAACAAATGTGATCTCTGGTTCGCCAAAACAAATCCAGGAAACAGGCCGCAATCAAGTTGTAAAAAAAAAAAAGAAATAAGAAATAACTACTACATTTTATTGTCAACTAATGACAACAAAAGGAAATCTATAGTCTATGGTACAAATCTCACAATACAAAACCACTGTGCTAGGAACACAGAATACGCTACATCCAACATTATATTGAGGTTTACTGGTTTCGAGTGGTTTATCACTCAACTCAACTACTGTCTCTTTCCTCACTTTCTCTGGAGGTTTATCCTGCTTATTACAAAGACTTCATTCTTTAACAAATATTTCTAATTGTAAAGTAAAATTGGGTTTGGGCTGTTTTATCATTTTAATGACTGAATTGTTCCCATCTTTATTCTTTCTTTTATCTTTTGATAATATCTTTTTCCCACTTTGTCTTCATACCTTTATGTCTTCATTATTTCCATTTTGACTTCTGCCGAGGAAGTTAAATTTGTTGTTGGTTGGTTTTGTCAGCAGGATTACACAAAAATATCTGAACAGATTTCCACCACACTTGAGTTCAGGATGAGTCTTGGCCCAGAACAAACAACATTAACTTTTTGTGTGGATGCAGGAAATTTTTCTCACTTTCTTTAACAGGCACGATGGGATGTTTTTCAACATTTTCGGTAATATCTCAGGGAATAATGCATAGATCTTAATGAAAAAAATATTAAACGCAGGCCTGGATGTGTCAGTTTTAAACATGTCTCATCTATACTGGATTAGGCTTGACTGAATCAAAGGGGACTTTTGGGCCTTGGTGGAGGATTGGGCTCTACTCAGTGCTGTTCTAGTGTATAAACTGTGTGCAAGGATCTTCTTACAGGTCAAACGTTTTTTCCTGTTAATTGCATTACATGTCATTTAAAAAGAGAGCCCAGCGCAGTATATACTGTACTGTAGTATATGTTCTGCTGAAGGTATGACACCAAAATGCTTCTCAAGTTTTATCATTCGATTATTAGAAAATAAAAGCTACTTATGGCATTGGGTGGCATTTTTCTTCTTTTTGTTAACCACTTGAGTGTAAACCTTTTCTTCTGGGACTTTTACAGTTATGTCCCTTTTCCTTACATCTACTGTCTAAGAATTTTGGGGCGGGGGCTGTTTTCTTTGTTGAACTACATTTAATGTTGCTGCTCATGCCAATTATGCACTTGTTTCCTCAATTATAACAACAGTTAGAATAAAGAATAACAATTTATTTGACCCTAAAATCATAGGCAGGCTACAGCTGTACACTAAGCTCATCTCTTCTAGCAGTGGCTACAGCTAAAGCCTCAGCTGAGCCTCACTGTGAGCCCTATGTGGGCTGGTGACTATGTGGCTGCTCACAGTGCAGAGAAGGGCTTTGCTGACTCTGCTGGGAAGGAGAAACAGAGGGGTGACAGAGGAGGAACAGGCGAGGATAGAGCAGGGATATGGATATCTGTCAGTACCGAGGCTTAGTTTACTGCTCTCTCCACTAGAGTAGATGTCAGGCCACGGATCGAAAGGAATTAGCTCACTCTAAATGAAATGTGCGAGTAAAATGAATGGATGTGTGTAGGAGACAATTATCTTTCCCTTTCTCTCAGGCCCCAGACAAGCAAAAAATAAAAAAAGAGTATGTTCCACGGGCCATTTTAGCAGAACAAGGGGAGAATGTTCAAAGGGACACATGAGAGAGGGGTCATATTCAATTCAACACCCAGGATAAAGACAAACACAACTGCCTGAGAGGGATGATTGTGTAATGCGTGCAAACGTCCAAACACTGCATCCTTTGCTGGAAGCTTACAATGCATAAAATGGTAACATTCAGCAAGTATCACTATACAGTAACCACATCATGTCCACTTACAGAAGAACAGCAAACAGAAACTGTCTCACTGTATGCAGTTAGAACGTATGTGTGCAAACCTACTGCTTAGTAACACTGTTTGAACTAGTCTGAGTCCAGAAGAGAGAAGTCACAAAAAGTGTTCATCAAAGACTGATTTTTGTGTTTCTGCTTGTCAGAAGATGGCAGTATTTGACAAGAACAGTATTGTTGTACCTTACATTCATTTACCACTCACATCTTCTCAGCTGTCCTGAAGACGATGTCAGTTTTATGTATCCTAACTACAGTTGATATTGAAGCTTTAAAAGAAAGTATTTGGACATGTACTGATAATTGGTCTGTAAAGTGTTCAGACAACCCTTGGAGTGAGAGGAGATATGGGTTTAATGTTAATATTTTAACATAATTAATGTTATCATTATCAATGGAATATTATGTCATGATTTTTGAGGTTTGCTTTGAGAAACTATTATGAGAACTTAAAAAAACAACGACATAACCATATAACCATAATACATTATAGGGCATTGACATTGTCCAGAGTATATTCAATGGTTTGTTAGGATTTGTGTGACAAATTGCTTCGTACCAACCTCCTCTCTTTCATGAATTATACGACGTTGCTGCTGTAACGCTGTATGTCAAAGTTTGATTCACGAAAAAACAAATGCATATTTTTCATCTATTCTATAATTAAAGGATGTTACCTAGACATAATGTGGCAATTATCAGTGACAATCAGGATAGGATATTGCACCTCAAATAAAAACAGAAACCAAAAATGGGCACTGGAGATTAAAAGGGGGAACTGTTAAAGAAGTAGCAAATGTTATAAGCTGGTCAGAAAGTTCTGCTATATTTTTGGTTATACAGATGCTTTCTTTGGTCTCCTGTGCTTCTGTCACATTCTTCAGAGTTGTTTCAATGTTTCAATATTGCACGCTCATCACCACACTACTGGAAAAAACATGTACGCACCAATAAGTAAAGTGTGTTAATGAGCTGCTGGAGTCTTTGGGCTGTTTGAAGATCAAAAGTCAAACTGAGAGGCAGCAGGGTTAATAAAGTTGTCCAGGTTGTCCTCATCGTCATGGCAAGTAAAGAGTGAGAGCTGTTGCTTGTGTACCCATTAGAACAGTGCTGATGAGACATTGGTGGGGGTGAAATGGCGATAGGACAGGGGTGGTGGGGATAAAGGGTGCTGGTATCAGGTCCGGAGCGACATACAAGAGGCTGCGGGACTCAAGGGGTGATTTGTGATGAGGTTTTTGACATATTGTGCATGTGTGAGCCGTGGCAGACTGGAAAGCAGGGACTACTGCCTGTTTTCAGTTTGAATGATGAACATCCAAAAATGATCTGGATCTGGATCTGAACAATTCTGATACCAGTTACACTTACCAATTCCGTTTCTTAAGGATTCCTGATTCAGATTATTTGAGGGGTGGGGTCTAAACAGGTCATATTCTTACTTTAATTTAATAATTTAATTTATTCTTACTTTCATTTTTAGCAGCATTCCTTTAGATTACTTTGCACTTTGTTTAACTGTGAGAGTTTTTCTGACCATTTTCATAATCTTACAAACCACTCAATCAATTGATTAATGGAGAAAATCAACAGATTAATCCATAATGAAAATAATCATTAGCTGCAGTCCCTTGAAAGTAGTTTAAAATTAGCTCCACCTCCGCAATTGCAAAGTAAAATCCTGCTCTTAAATTATAATAATATTAATGAGTTGAATAAAATGTAGTAATTCAATAGTCAGTTTAGGTATGTATACTAAATACATTACCCTGTTTATACTAACATGCTTTCACCTAAGTAAAATGTTCAATGCAGGACTTTATTTTGTAACTGAGTATCACAAGAGTAAAAGTGTGGTATTAGTACTTTTAGTGTAACTCCAACAGTTTTACACAAGAAAGTGTGAGTATGGGTCCTGGGGAGTACTACTGCATATTTAAAAAAAGTGTATACAAAGTTTTTTGTGGCCCCAGAGGAAGCTGCATGTAATCTGATTGATTGCCCAGTGATGACATTCAGTGGCTAAGTTGCATTGTGGGTAATGCAAGCACCAGGTATTGAAAAGCAGTCCACTGACATTGTCCTATAAAACTGTTGAACTTATTATGGACAATTCAAAGACAAATAATCAAAATCGATACCGCAGAACAGAGATATCACCTCCTTATTCCACACAGTTTTTCAAAACTTGATGCCTACATTAACCACAATATAATGTAGTCAAGTGAGTGAGATTTCTGGAGGCAATTCATGAGATTACACACAGTATTCCCCAACACTTGTATACACACCATGTGCGAAATTGATGGAGTTACCATTAGGCAAACAACACTTTGTCAAAAGCTGGTGTATGGATGTACCGTATCTGGTCAAGGTGCTCAAATGTGGCCAATTTGTCACTGAGGTAGTTAGGGGTAGAGTTTATGATTTGCACTGAAGTAGCAGAGCACATGACTTTATAATGCATTAGGTCAAAGAAGGTTATGTCGTGGACTTGTGGGAGTGATAGTAAAAAGATGTCATATTAGTCTTCAATTCCCCAAAAATAAAAGTAATGTGAACAGAAGTCAAAATCTAAAATTTCAAGCACATAAAATATCCTTAAGTGAAATTCTACTCATCTGCTCTTTTCCAATTAGGCCTAACATAGAGAATCTTTCTAATAAACATCATAAATAACGTAAAACCTTTGATGTGGAATTTGTGGATAAGCAGGATGCTGCTTCTTCTGTAACAATGAAATTAAAGGGAACATAGACTTGAGTGAGGAGCTGCTGAAACATTTTTTTTATGCCTGCAGTCTGTGTGATGCTGCACAGCTCTGAGGAATGCATATGTAGAACATGATCACAGACAGCATTGAAACTATTTCTAAGTTTCAGTGTTTTTTAATGTCAGATTTCCTCAGATGGCAAAATGAGTGCTGCAGATCATGAGCCGGGCACAGAGCGTCATGCAGTGGGGCGCACTGTCTGGACAACCTGATTGGGCAGCGAGGGAAAGCAGGCGCTCACTGGAAATCTGAAGACTTCCTCCACCAAACCCTCTTTGTCTAACAAGGTAATTACACTAATTGATGTAGTTGCCATGTTTTTAGCACACCCACATCCTAAGGACCCATGTCCACATAGCATATTTTTCTGAGAACCAGCAACTAATTTAAAAATTGTTTCTTATGAGAGGCAAGCATCTGCAGTATGTGGCCACCTAGAGAAAAGTTTTGGATGTGCTCAGCATCTTTTTTTCAGCACACTCTGCCTTTTATGTGCGGCCGCTTCAAGTTGTTTCAAATTGAAAATCTCAAAATTTTTTAGAAAGGTACTGGCTGCTTTTTTTTCAGGCAACCAATCATTTATTAGATCAGTCGGACTCGTCACCCGTTGCCCTAGTCATCCAGAAAAATGGAGGGGAAGGATGTTCTGGTTGTGTGTCAACCTTGAGCTTCATCGGACAGAAACGGAGACAGAGAAGTCCATTTGTGGGAGCAGATCTATCCCATCTGTCTATACACTGAATGTTGATGGTGAGTGTTGTGCTATGTGTTGTAAGTTTGTCATTAGCTGTATTATCATCCCTCTGTCAGTTTCCATAGTATAAGCAGCTGTCAATCAAAACCAACGTACACCGTGCTTCATCCCAGCGCTCCTGAGCAACACAGCCAGCGCTTTTCAGCCCCCAACTGTGCCCTACCCTTTAAGGAAGGTGGCACTGAGGCTATTCTAACAAACTTCTTGTGGTAAGCAAGCATTTCCTGATGTGAAAGAGGTACCAGCACTATGCTGCAGTCACAGAAAAGTGTCCCATGCAGTCAGGGATAGTTGAGTTACTTTAGTCAGCCATCAAGTGGATAGATAAGGATAACAGTTTCTGAAAGAGCATACGTTGTGTTCACAAGAACAGAAGAGAAAGAAAATGTCCCTGTTCATACAGCCTCATCCTGCACACTTCACAACAGAGTTGTGTGAAACGACATCTACCTGAGATAAATGCTACCTGCAGAAACACTGAGTTATAACCATATCAATGATGGTCTTTCCTCTGTTTCATGAATATTTATTGAGGCTAATATTACTTTACTTTAACAGAACCCAAGTCCAATCCTGTCCTTGTAAAGAAGTTTGCATAAAATTAAGATGATTGCTACGAGACAATTAACTGAGACATGCATTAGAAGATTGGAAGAAAGGCGTGAATTTACCCTGCATGAGGCACAAACAGATAGCCAGGTCATAGTGGATAACACAGTAGCCGTTTGCAGTGAGCTCAATCAAAACATTTTAATCAGAATTTTGGAACTGGTCCTAATTTGGAACCAGATCTTGAAGCCCAACACACTTTGTTTTGAAGAATGTAACTGAATTTCAATTGTGGCATGAAATCCTTTCACCTAGGGTTGCTCAATCAATCAATCAATCACTATTTATAGGGCAACAATTCATAACAAAAGTAATCTCATGACACTTTTCAGATTGAGCAGGTCTAGACCATACTCCTTGTTACATTTATTTACAGTGACCCAACCTTTCCCCCATGAGCAAGCACTCGGTGACAGTGGCAAGAAAGAAATTCCTTTTAACTTTTTAACCGGAACCGGACTCATGGTGGTTAAACATAGTGAAAAGGAAAACTACAGACTACTGTAGCCAGAAAATCCTGTAAGCTTGGCTCTTATTTAGTTCAGCAATGACTGCAGCTGTTTAGACAACAATGTAACACTGACTCAATCCCTGCTATTTAGACTAACATCTGGTGATGTATGCTCATTTCACACTTAACAAAACATCTGCCAGACACTGGGCCATATTTCTATGATGAGGCTAATGAGGACATGCAGTCCTGACTGTATACATTCAGCTTCTGCATCAATGACCTGACAATCAGCAACAGCAATGGCCAAAACATAACTTCCCAATGAAAAACTCTGTCAACATGATACTTTCTGAGCTGATTTCAACTTACTGCTGCAAAAATTTGGTTGACAATATTCAGATGGGTGGTACTAGCATGTTACGCCCAGTAATACATGATACTATACTGTATGTTTGAACTGTTTTTTGAACATGTAATCTGTATCTGAATTAAATACCTGGATAATAGGTGAAGATGACACATTTAAATAGCTGAAGACATCAATATTCCAGATGGCACAATATAAGATTTTATTGCAGAGATATGACATACTTGTACTTGTACTTACTTGCACATTGTGCCCCCCACAAAAACATGTGGATATGTGTAAATACTACAGATTCCAAACCAGAAAACAAGAGGCAAAGTTACTAACATTTCTTGTTCCCTAACAAAATGTAAGGTTAAAGTGATGTCAGTATGTTTTAGTGCAATCTTTGTTTGTTTGGAATATTTTGATTATTATGACTGATAATGTCGTAAATCACAATAATGTTTTATAGGAGTGAGCAGAGGTAAGGAAAAAGTTAGCAATAAGTTGTCAATTAGGCAATAAATGTTTAGGATATGTTAAGTGTTTCAATCAATAAATTACCCTGCTTCTCAAGACCTCGACAACAATTATTTCCAATAACCACTATAGAGACATTAGTCTCCCCTTCCCCATGTGTTTACACTACTCAAAACTAGTGAAAATATTGGGATATCTTAGTCTTTTACTTCATTGTTTATATCTGAAGTAGGTAACATGGTGGAGGGGGTCACGGGCATAGACGCAACATTTCAACTGGTCCCAGAGATACTCCATGGGGAAAAAGATGTATGTTGCTGCTCAGTGCACTAATATTACATCTCCATGTCCCATTTATTATTTTCTTATTAAATCAGCTCAGTTAGGAGAATCCACGACACTCTGGTAAATTGCCGCAGGAGTGTTTCTTTTGCCGCGGGCTGCTGTTTCTCTCAGTCATTCCGTTGTGATACACAGTTTTCTTAGCTTAGCTTCGTTGGCTTATGCATATGAGGCTGAACAAAGCTAAGTCACGGACATGTGGTGCAGAGACGTGGTAGCTTTTAAAACTGGCACAGGTATGTATATCGTGGTAACGGGACATAGTTTCCTCTGCAGGGTGAGATTCATGTCAGAGCACCGGTGGGAAACAGTGGCGGCTACAGTGGTGAGCTAATACGCTACTGCTGCGTTAGGACAACACTGAGGGAACACGCTGCCTCAAATTCATAAACAATGGCGTCATCCTCCATCACAATGTTTCACAGCAAACATCGCTTAAACCCTACCCCAAACAAATATTTTTGTTTTGAGTTTTGCGTTTGACCTCTCATTCTCAATCGAGTTATAGCCCCACAACTGAGCTGAAGTGGAACTCAGATACACATGACTCTCAATAAGTAAAACCACGACAAACCAAAAAGCAACATATATAATGTGGTGCAAAATATGCACTCATATAGCAATATCCCTACCTAATTTTGACTAGTGTGTGTCCATTGATCTTGTTACAATGCAACGGTCTGCTGGAAGACTGGGGTAGAGCCAGTGCCTTGTTATCCAAAAGTTGCTGGTTCAATTCCCCTGGTCTGCATTTCGATGTGTCCTTGGGCAAGATACTGAACCCCAAACTGCTCCTGATGTGCCTCTCGGCACCTTGCATGGCAACCAGCGCCATCACTGTATGAATGTATGAATGAATTACTGTAAGTCGTTTTGGACAAAAGCGTCTGCTAAATGCAGTAAATGTAAATGTGAATGTAAATGCATTGAGCCCTGTCACTCTGCAAGACAGCTCAGGAACAGCCCATAGAACCTTAAGGTGTCATACTTATCTCTATTGTAATCAGATTGAACATCTGCAACAAGTCTGATCCACAGACCCAAAAGATCCATCGCCAACACCCTGGTGCCGGACACCACCCGGAAAGACCCAGATCAGGTCATCAGGGAGAGCAATTGTTATGAGGGGTTTTACCTGGCCTATAACGGTCATTGGGTGGGTGGTGCATGTCAAGTGGCATCCACAAGATCTCCAAATTCTTCAGGAAAACCTAAAATCATCAGTCAGAAGATTGGCTCTTGGATGCAGTTGGGTTTTCCAACAGGCCAATGATCCCAAACACACATCAAAAGTGGTAAAGGAATGGCTGATCAGGTTAGAATTGAGGTTTTGGAATCTGGAGGTTTCACAAAGTCCTGACTTGAACCCTGTAGAGAACATGTGGACTGTGCTGAAGAAACAAGTCTGTACTAGGAAGCCAACAAATTCAGTTGAACTTCACTGATTCTGCCAAGAGGAGTAGTTAAAGATTCAGCCAGAGGACGACCAGAAGCTTGTGGATGGCTACCAAAAAGCACCTAATGAGGTGAAAATCTCCCAAGGGACATTAGTGTTAGCGTAGAGTCTAGAATGGTACATTTTGGCAAGAAAAATCAAGTTTGACATTGAAAACTAAGCCTGAACTAACAAAGGAAACATATGCATTTAAACATTTGTATCTGAAAAAGTTGTATTGGCACTGAAACAAATATTTAGCACTGGAAATAATTACACTGAAAAATAAAATACATACATCTTTTTGGGGGTTTTGTTTTGTTTTTTCAAAGACATTTTTCTGTTGTTTCCCTTAGTAACAGAATTTTTTACAATATCAGTCATTTCAGTCAACCTTCTGTTACCGTTGTGGTGTGGAGAGAAGGGATCTGATGAGAGGGGCTAGAAGGGTGTGATTTGCACATCTGCATAATAAGGAGGACAACTCCTTTGATTGACTTTTGCAGTTACGGAACTGACAGTTCTGACACAAGCAAAAAGAAACTTCCACACAGCAGGTATGTTAAGTCTGCTGCATGATCGGTATGTATGCTAGGGTCGGAGCAGACCTGGGGTCCACATGAGTGACGGCCTCTCACTAGTATGCCGATCACTCTCCTTGCCCCTCCCCTCAGACACCTCCTCTGCACACCAAAACAGTGATAGAACGATGAAACTGAAAACCTGTGACACTGGAAAAACACAGACATTGTAAAAATCCAGTTACTACAAAAAGACAGACGTGAAGAAAAAAAACAAAAGAGGAAAAAAAAATTCAACGTATTGAGAACATCAAGATGTCTTACCTATGAGACCATAGGAAAGGAACTTGTTGACAGAGGTAAGAGCGAGGCCTGTGATTGGTCCAGTGGTGTCTTCAGAGCGGACCACTTCCAGAAAGGGCCTCAGAAAAATGTTGGGTTCAACATCTGACAGCTCTGAAGGAGGAGAAGGAGAAGGAGAAGGAGAAACAGAAACACACACACACACACACACACACACACACACACACCAGAGGAGGCTGACACACTGTGAGCCTATTTATTTTTTATTGTGTGTCAGAGGTAGTTACAGTGACAGATGGGCATTCTCCACCAGAACAGCATCGACTCTAAGCTTCACCCTGTACGCCTCCGTTACACCACTGCCGGTTGTCACAGTTTGGTTAAACACTGCAACAAATGTCCGTCTGAACAAGTAGCTTCATCTGACGTGCAGATCCGAGAGTCATTGTTCAGATGTGTGAAATGTTTGCTGAATCCCGGCCAAATGGAACAGGACGGCCCTTTCTATTGTTTCAGAACAATCTCACTTGTTTTTCTTGAAACAACAGGAAGTGCATGATTAAAAGTTCAGTGTTTCAGTTTTGCAGGACTTTATTTAAGCCTGCAAGCGAGCATTGAGTAGGTTTTATCAAACCCTATAGCCAGAAAACAGTATTGATTTGCTCTGCTGACACAGTGTAGTGGTACGTAGATCTGTTTTATCGACTGCACGCCTGTTTCAACTCTACAGTGTCGTAACCTTTGTGATCGCACTCCGTTTTCATCCTTTACGATCATTTTGATAATCACCTCACTAGCTAGGACAGCCGGTCTGCATGTCTAGCTTTGCTACTAAAATGAAGAAGAGCAGAATTTATGAGCAATGACGTCAGTGCTTTCTCAAGACATTGTTTGTCAGTCACCTTGATTTTTTTAACAGCTTTTCCAAGAACCAAATTTGAAAAACCAGCAATAGCGTCCTAGCGTTAGCTAAGCTCTGAAATCAGGCTAAGTTTGGTGCTTCAATGAGTTAGAGCTACGGTTGCTTAATCAACAAACAGCAAATACTTTTAACAATATGTCTAAAGTTAACTTTGAAAACTGAGCTTACTTAAGTCTGACGAAGCCACTCGGTCACTAAAGTTGGAGGCAAGCGCAACAATACTGTATAGTGTCGGTACACACTGTGATAGTATTCCCCGCTTTTTTAATGTCTTGTTATCATTACGATCATTTTGCTAATTACCACACGAGTGAGGTTAGCCAGTCAGCTAGCCTTTAGCTGGCGACTAAAAGGAAAAAAAGCACCATCAAGTTAATGAACATCAGTCATTTTAATTTTTGCCAGTTAATGTCAGTTAACGCTGGTGCTACTGACTGGCTAAAGTTATCGACAACATTGATGTAATTATAAAAATGATCAAAAAGAAGATAAGTTTAATGAGCATGGACATCGGAGCTTCCGCAAGACAGTTGGTGTCAATCACTTTAACTGTTGGCAACTCTACCAAAGCACAAAAGAGTGTAAAGAGCCCATAGCAACTTAACGTTAGCTCAGCTGTAACTAGCTAATACTGCTAATGTTATCACTGACACTGGGGGGATTATTAAAACGTTTACCTATAATGGAAGGATGGAAAAGCACTGTGATCAATAAAGTTGGAGGTGAATCTCATGTTACTGTCGACATGAAGAAAACAGAGTTGCAGTTCGTAAAACATTTATACGTCACAATCATGACCTTCAAAATGAGTTGAGAAGCAAGCAGCTACAAAAAGCCAATGATTGAGGTTTTAGGAAAAATGGTATCGATCTCAGAAATATCTGTAGATTAATTCTTTAATTATCAGTATCGATCATTTTGCGCATTCTCAATGCGCCTTCGAGCTCGATGAAGGTACTTGTGAAGATGGACTCTAACACACTCTACATGTTTATTTACTGACTGATTGATTCCAGGGTTTGTATGACTGTTTACGATGATGATTTGATACCGAAGGCTTCAAGGCAGTCATCCGTTGAGCGTTCCTGCAAAGGGCTGCAACCACAGGCAACAAGAGGGGTGAGGATCCGTTCAGCTACCACTCAGGGGGCGGAGTTTTAGTTAGGACTTAGATCAGAAGCTAAAAATCAAAAACATGTATTACTCCAGTATATCAACCATTTAATCCAGACCAAGTTCCTCACTTATTCTCGAGAAGTAACACCAATTAAAGCACATTATTCAGTATTAAAGAGGTTGTAAATTATCTGCATAGAAAATAGAAATTGGGACTTGAGCGCAATATATTTTCAACGGGGGAAGGAGGAAGAAATTCTGTCATGGATGTACTGCAAAGCATTTTGGACTCTTCACATGTCCTGAATCTGACTACTGGACTGATCTACTGAACTCTGAATCAGCTGCGTTCGCAAAAACGAATTCAACCCCGACCCTGGTCGATGACGATGGAGGGAGAGAGAAAAGAGCACAACAGCTAGCTTCGGTTCCCCTTTCTCTCCGTCTCTCTTTTAGCTATAACTATATCCTATTTCACAAACTAGAATAATAAATGTATTATTGAGTATATTATCAGTCCATTCACTTCAACGAAAGCACATAATGTCTGTAAATGGTAATCTTTGGGTTGTCTTTTTCCATTCGGAGTGAGTGATCATCTCTAGGTTACACGAGATTGTAACTCCTTGAGTATTAATATCATGTTGCTGGTGTTTCTATGATCGTAATGGTTATTGCAGGGTATTTATACATTTTGAAATCTGTTTCTTTTTTTTGTAATTTTTTTATATTTCTTTCGAGGACTTTTGAATTTTTTCTTTTTCTCTTGCTTATGTACACTAAAGTCAGTGGTGTCACGTGGAAAGCATGTGCACAAAAAGTCGAGAGGGTGATAACGTGTTAAATTCATCGTCATCTTCATGGTTTTTTCTTAAATGTGTTTGTACAGGGAGAGTTGACTGAGCGTGCATGCTCTTTTTTTTCAGTAACACCCTGCTTCACCCTTTTACCTGCCCATTCACACTGGCAGCCGCCCAGTAACACCAGTCTGGTTACTGTGCTGGGGGCTACGTGCCTTCATAAAGGGCACATTGATAGTTGCTGAAGTAAGCAAAAGTGGCATTTTTTTACGTTTTGGTTTTGGATCCGTCCCTTGTTTTGTTTTTTTGTTTTTTTTTATTATTATACTATTGTGTATTTTACAATAAATGTTATTATTGCACTGTTTTTCTTTTATATTTTCATGTACTTATTCTCTTCCTTTATTTTTTCAGATTTGTTTCTATCATAGTTCCCAGTAATGGTTCTTCAATTTTTGTAGTCTTTATTCCAGCTTCAGCTTTTATTGTTTCCTCTCTCTGACTCTGCTCTTCCATCATCATCTGGTCCACATTTCTTTGCAGGCTCCTGATTATTTTGTTATTATTTCTAAACATTACCAACGTAGCCTAATAATCAGTGTTTTTTAATGTTCAGACTAGTGTATAACTGTAGGCGATAGACTTTATATTAATCTATTTATTTTCGTGGTGGTACGTATAGGTATTCTAAATGTTATATTGTTTCAGAGTTCCTACACCTGTAACTTTGGGCTATTAAGGCTTTGTGCCAATCTGTGACATATTGTCAGTAGCCTAAGTGCTGGGAGACAGTGGGATAAATGTGGTCTGTGTTGGTAGTGTCAGTGGTTTTTACATGGTAAACAAATAAGTACGACAAAATAAATCGGCCTCATGCTTCTAAGAAATACGTGACGAATATTGTTACGAAATCACTAAAAAGCATTTTACCTTTTTATAAAGTGTTTTGTGAGAACATGGTCGAAAGAAGACGTTCCGTTCCTTCATTTTCAGTTCATATCCTTGATGTGAAAGCCATTTTTAAAGGCAGTGTAAGTCACCGGCTCCTTTTTTTCACCAACACTTAGACTACTGACACGAGTCAAACCTGAAACTCTTCAAATGGAAAACTGGTATACTGCCACTCAGCAGACCGATACACGTCAAGAACAGTAAGGAAAAGGGGAAAGCAATACAATATACCAATCCTCACTGGAAAAGACAAAAAATATAAGGTATAT
>OMLP01007083.1:2806-18712 GCA_900302685.1 Spondyliosoma cantharus | reverse complement strand
AAAATATAAGGTATATATACATATATATAAATATATAGATATATTCAATAAAGTTCTATATGAAAATGTGGTTGTGTGATGTGAATTATTGAGTGCAGAAAACATCATGAAATGCTGTTTTTGATTTATCGTGGTGATTCACCATCAACTTTCCATCAACTTATTATTATGCACATTTTGAAGTATTGTTATAGTTTTCCAACTGCAGAAATGACTCATCTTGACAGCAGTGGAATGAAAAACATTTATGCATCTCCATTAAAATATGTGATATATTTGGATATAAAGCTAGACAGTGTCTCTCAAATAGACCCATTTGGCCGTTACAAGATTAATTTGGTCTTATTCGCCACCTCGGGTTGAGATTTAAGCAGCTACAGCTGCTCGGTCAAGTTTGAAGAAATATCAAGTTGAATTAATTGTTTGTCAAGGGGTAGAAGAAGAATCTGTGATATTAAATGTTGCAGTCATACACTTTTATCCATCCAGTCTTTCATTGACACTGCACTCATTTCTCAGTTTAGATGCTGATGACTTACCGCTCTCTCTCTCTCCGGATGCAGAGAGCTTAAATACATTTCAGCCAGGCATATGATTTATTTGGTCCAAGTCTCAAGATCCAATCTATAGTCAAGTCAAGTCCTTAGTTAAGGCACGTCACAATGTGTCAAACCAAGTCAGACTACAAGTTTTGAATGTTAAAGTCGAGTATCAAGTCCTTTATTTTCTTGGACACGATAACAGTTTTATTAGGTCACAGGACCAAAACTACAACATCATGTACGTCCTATATATCAGGTATATACATAAGTTAACTACTTTAAGAAGATTAACTTAGGTGCCTGAGTTAAAATAAGTCAGCATTGACTTTTAGTTTGATACGGAACAACAGTCAGCAGTGCTATCAGTAGTTTTAACAACCCTAAAAATTCCTCCACTGTTGTCTTCTTTCCGCTGAGGACCAGCTGGATTTATTCCATTCACTAACTGGCTTTTAGCACCTCCAGCACACAATACCTTAATTAATACTTCTGTCTTTTTGGAGTGTGTCATACGTGGGCGTCAGTTGATTCAATGGTACATGATGTGGATGGTGTTGGACAGCAGTGGTGCAACAGCGTCATCCCGCTTCTACCTTCGCTGCTCACAGACGAGAGTCGTTCTTCACTCAAATATAAGACGCAGCTCGTCAGAAAACAGAAGTGTCATTTCAGGCATGTGAGCAAACCATAGATGCTGCTATTCTATAGATAGATAGATAGATAGATAGATAGATAGATGAATCATTTGACAAATCTGACCTAAAAATGGAAACAGTACGGAGCATGACAGGCAGTAATTAAGACGGTGCGGTCTCTTAATAACGCTGAGACGTCTTCTCTGGAGGAAACACAGACAGAGGGACTGTCAGCCCGGGGGAAATGTGACAGTTTTTAATCCCGCTGACAATAGATCTGCTGGCAGAACACAGCGGAGACTGAGATGTGTTTGGTTGAAGCAGCGACGAATGTGATTTGGTGTCAAAGTTTTAATTAGTTGGCCTCGCTCGTCTGCAATCCTCCCGACGCCACAGCGCCGTCTGCACGTCTTTGTGCAGCAGGAGCTCGCTCTGCGCCGACAGCCTCTCCGACAGCCTCTACAAAGCGAGGAGCCGTCTCTGTATTACTGCATTCTTACTGTTTCTGTGCGACTATGCAAAGACATAATAAGCTCTAATATCTCTGTGGGTTCACTGCGCTCAGTGGCGTTGAGAACACCTTAGTCTGCTCAGTACAGCCTCTTAGTTTTCACTGACTTCTTATGTGTTGTTCATCTGGAAAATCAGCGGTTTGAAAGTGGGAAAGCTATCCTGATTGACTCTTTCTGCTTTCTCGACTCAGCAGTTTGGATACAGAGTCAAAGGCTCGTTGATCTAAGATGAAAGGTTCCCTTAAAGGCAATTAGGAGAAAGATTAAGGTGGCCGAGGTTAAGCTGAACCATCGGTCACATGTTTAGGGTTAGTGACCGTCAGCTGTGTTCTCATTAAAAAGCTAATTTACCTGGTTTGAGAAAACGGCCACATGTGCAACAGAAACAGTGTTGAGCGATGACAAAAATGGCTAGTTGGCGTTTTCGCTAAGGTTTACATCTCAATCCATCCACTTGACACTTTCAGACTGAACATGCACATCACCGTATAAATGCCCAATAATGTACTGAAACCGAAAATGTCCCTGTTTAAGAATAATGAATGAGCACAGAGGAGGACATCGTGGCACAAGAAAACCACAACGGCCCTTTTCTACATTTATATGTCGAGCAAATTGGAAGCAAACCTTTGAAATGTCACCCAAAATAAAAAGATGAGCGAATCCATTTTAGGCTCATTTCCATCAACTAGTTTGGCGCAAGTAAACAAGGCTCCACAAAGACGAGTTTTGAAACAAAACAAGTCGTCAGGGCTTTCTGCTAAAGCTTGATGGCTGATTGCTTTTCATTAATTTCTTTTTGAATGCACTAGTTGAGCTACTTTTGATGGATTACTTGTCAACACTAAACCGTGGATTAGTTCCCATAATCCATGACCCACAACCTGGACACAGAGTGGACACTTCAGAAAAACAACCTCCGTCACATCACCACTGTGCGGTCGATGTCCAGCATCTAATAAAAGCCAGATAACCCTTCACCGCGGGCCAATGTCTACAGTGCAGTTCTCCCAAGGTGCACCTGGCTCTCCTGTATTATTATGTCTGAAGCTAGCAGCACAGTTGTTGTACATACAGCACGGTGTGATAATAGCCGCCGCCTTGTGTCAGCTTTCATGAGTCAACAGGAATCTGCCACCTGTGAGGACATTCTGCATTTTAATTTCCTCTCTTCACTCAGTGCGACGCTCGCTTGTCCAGCCGTCGCTCCTTCCAGGGCTCTCTGCTGGTGGAGAGCGCCTGCCTGCAGTCGCTGATAACGACTCCGGGCTCGCTGACAGGCGGCCATATGCCGGCGGGGAGGTCTGTCAGTCAAGATTACACTCTCATTTCCTCTAGTCCTCAAATCCTTTTCCTCTCTCTCTCTCCCGGAGAAGGGAGATCCCACGACAGGCAACCTGGGCTGTGCTGAACTTCATAGACGGGGGGGGTTCAGTTTATATATAACTGCAGGTATTTCAAAGTGAGAGATCAAAGTTTCAGACCAGAATCAATCAGGGCAGAAAGGCACCCTGGAGGGAATCATTGTGACGCTGATCAATGTCTCCACAGAGGTGTCAAAGACTCACCAGTGGATTTATGATGTTTAGTAAATGTCAAATAGGAGTGTGTGGGTTTAATTCTTAGGCTCTCTCTCAGGATTAAGTCTAAACATGACGGTAAAATAAATAGTGTATATATATATATACATGTCTGAATGAGGAGCTTGGTGAAACATATAACTTTATACACCTTAACTTGTATAAAAGAAGTGGACGTAGCTGTGAAAATTGACACTGGTTGCAAAAAGAAGTCTGATTGTATGTAAGCTTATGAGAAAGTGACCCTACTTCTCACATGATTTATTACCTCAGAGATCAGTTTCCTGATGAGTTTACGGTCTCGATCTCTAGTTGCAGGTCTTCTTAAATGAGTAATTTTAAAAGAAACATTTATCTTAAATTGTAAAAAGCATAATGAAGATCTGAGCTTAGTGTTATTTCTTAGTAAAGACATCTGATATTCACTTAACGACCAGCAGAGGAAGCTGTATTTTATAGACGATCTTTTAAAGGGTGCAATAAAATCTAATTTAAGCTTGTTGCACATTTTGTCATTTACGATGGTTGTCTCGACGCGTGTGACATTCTGGAGATCTTAATTTACCGCCTGCGATACGGCAGTCATGCTCATTAGTGCGTTAAAGGCGCGTTTGAGTTGGACGGTTTCAAATGTCCGTGTGTGTGTGTGTGTGTGTGTGTGTGTGTGTGTGTGTTCAACGGTGTAATTGTCGAGAGACCTGTCGGGACCGTCCGACGAACTTTTCCCACACTCTTCTGTTCTGAATCCGAGCCAGTAAAGCTGCATATATTTAAGGCGGTGTATCAGTTTTCGTTGGGTACACTCTGTATTTTCTATCCGGTGGATTGGATGACGTGGAGACTGAATGACTTTTGGCGGGTGGGTGCGTGGGTGCGGCGCGGTGGAGGTCCGGCACTCGGCACCTTGAGATGTGAAGTGCAGGAGCAACGTGAGACAGTTCGGCTGCAGCGTCGGTCCGAACCGCCTGCACTCAGACGTCAGGATGCGTTAGTCACAAAAAAGCTTTTTGACAGAGTCTGCATGTGATTTGTAATTTCTTTGGACTGTGCCCACCGTCCACTTCACTCCCATCAGCCAGACCTTTTCCTCTTCTCTCGGGTATTTCAACCTTGCTGCCAAAAAGAAAGAAAAAGCCCCAAAAATACGTCTATTGCAGACGTCTTCTCTCTGCACAGGGCAGCTATGAATCAGGAAATAATGTTCTCATGGCAAATAAAGTAGAGTTAACGTAATATCAGGGGAACGGATACACTTTTATTTTGTCCAATCTGCTAATCTGTGCATTTCATTTTTTACTGTTTTTTGATAGTTTGTCAGTTCAGTTCCTGCCCCCCTAATCATCAGCACCTGCTCCCAATCACTCACCTGCTCATGGTCTCGCTATCAGCTCACCTTGTGTATGAACGCCGCTGGTTCCCCTGACACAGTGTCTTTGTTTATCTCTGTGTGTTCACCACTTTCCACTCTTCTTTCCTCTTATTCTCTCTGGCTTTTACCTGCTGTTACATTGTGTTTCTCTGCTGTGCCCAGACACACTTTACATTTGGCCAATGCGATCAAAATCTTTAGGTTCATCAGGTTAGGTTAGTATGAACAACGTCTTTCACATCATCATGAAATCTAATGTGTTGTTACTGTTTTGTGTGTTACTTGTCATCTTGTTGCTTCAAATTTGAAAGGAAAAAAATGATAAAACCTGAATTGAACAAAGCAAAAGAAAGCAAAGACATGATCAGAGCACGTAAACGTCTTTGTGCCGCGGTCGCAAAGTTTATCAGAGGGTTTCATTGACATTAAAGACATTTAACTGGTCATTTTAGGTGGTCTGTTGCTACAAAGTGAAGATACTCGTCAGTATTACTGTCAATATAGACAGAAAACATAGATCGTGAGGAAAATAAAAAGTGCAAAAGCCTGACAGATGACGAGAAAAAAAGAAAAGAACTGTTGGCTATGTACGTTTCTGCAAATCCACAGATATGTTGATACTCTGTGATTGATATGTTCTGATCTGGGCACAGAAACCAGATGGATAGGATGAGAATAAGCTCATGTTTTGGCTTAAAAATACCTGATTCTGTAGCCACAACCACAGCTGGGAAATGTTCCGACGTGTCCTAAAAGTTGAAATATTAAAACACAGGGTGCCTCAGTAGCTCAGTTTGTAAAGGATGCTCCTCTTTGTACAGAGGCTGTGTCCTCTGAATCTGACCTACGGGCCCTTCAGCGCACGTAACTCCCTCACTTCCATCTAGTTTTCCGTCTCACATCAGCCGTACTGTAGAATAAAGTGATCTATGGATTGACAGCTGTCTCACTATCACAGCACCCTCCTCCTCCTCCTCCTGACATTTAACTCAGCTCACACACGTCATGCGATACGATACGTATTGATATCACATGTATGACACGTACTAGTTTGGACGTGTCCAGTGGTTTGCAGATATGTACAATGTAAACACTTTATTCTGGCGACTAGGGCTTCATTTTCATAAAGAGCATCGTCTTCAGATAAAATGGCTGACGCAGTGACGGCTCGTTCACCGATACGCCACTTGGATATCGGCCAGTTTGCCAGGTAGCTTAGCAAATTAGCATGAGTGACAGGTGCTGTGAGTGTAAGCCTGGGGTGTTGCTGCTGACTCAGAGAGGAAAGTTGTAGCTTTAACAACTTAATATCCGCGCTCACTCCGCTTCCCGACTTCTCACGTTAATTTGAGAGGGATCGTTCGAGTCTCTGCGGCGCAGTTAAGTGGATCGGATGACGTTTGGGAATGTGCGACGTCAGAGCTTCAGCTCCTGCTGCGAACGCTCGAGTGCGTCGCATCATATCTTTGCGCTCGAACAAGTGAATCCGAGAGCGTGTTTGTGTGCACGGCTCATCTCCAGGTTTGTGTTTCTCCTGCCACGTCAGTCCTATTTGCCACGGTCTATATTTAGTGAGGAGGTCGCAGCCGAACAGCATGGGGAGACGCTTCAGAGAGACGTGGAGCCTGGAAGGAGGTCAGCTTGGTGACTGAGATGTGCTGCGAGCGGGATGACGAGAACTGAGACGGCGGTAACGTTAGCAGAGGGAGAGGAGGGTCGAAGAGGGGCAGAGACCTCGAGGGAGAGCCGCCCAAACTTTATCTTATCACCCAATCTTTTAACTGAGTGATCGTCTGTGTCAAGTGAACCAGAGACCACAAACGGCTGATTTGAAAGTAATAATCCACAACGATTCGCCTCTACTGGAATGTGATGACATTGCAGCACGCCTGTCATTTACTTTCTATGCTGCGTTCACATGCTGTCGTAAATCAGAGCTCGAGGAGGAGGAGGAGGTTAAAGGGCCGTGCCGGTGGTCTGGCAGTCCAAGTATGTACTGTATCATATAACAGCATGTAACATGCTACTGCAACATCCAGAGGGCAAATTTAGCGCGGACCTTTTGTTGTATGTCACAGTCGCAGAGCATTTTCCTGCTGCTTTGCACAGTTTAGTGTCATAAAAAAGGGGAAGCCGGCACGAGTATATAAAACAAATGAGAGCTTGTAAGAAGAAAATTTAAATTTCATTTGATTTCTTGTGTTTTGGGATTTTTTTATTCAACGTGAAGCAAAAGACTGGAGCAGTGTGATCGGGACAGATCCCCCCTGAGGAGCAATAAAGTTTACGCTTCTCTTCTGTGATCGTGAAGAAGATGCAGAAATGTTAAAAGGCTTCAGTAATCTGGTACAACAAATAGTTCCTTAAAAGTTGAATATGCCAATCATAATCCCAGAGAAACCCAAAGACGACATATCAAATATGGCACTAGTTAGCAGTCATTTTTATCACGAGGTGTAAAATGAGACGATATTGAGGAGGCGGCGACTGTGAGACGTGTTGAGAATGAAGAGTGAGAGAGAAATGAAACCCGAGAGAGGGATGACATTAAATATTCATGTCGTGTTTAATAATAAAATGAAGTCATTCATACTCAATCGATTCCAGTTCAACAAAAAAAAATAAAAAATTTGCAGAGACGCTTCAGCTTCCATTCAGGCGCAGAGAAGCACTTTACATAAATCATCCGAGAGGAACAGTGAAGGTAAAAACAAAGCGGCGTGTCACACGTTGAGCTGACTGAACACGCCGTATCCTCGACAGATCTACGACTTCTATCTGCACGTCAAACCGTTCACCTGCAAATACACCTGACTTAAAATCACAACGGTGACGCAAACACAAGTCGTGTTCGTTATCAGACACAGACATAAAATGAAAAAGCGTGAAATACACGAGATGCAGAAAATGCCAACAAAACATCCACATGGACAGTATGAAGGCAGCTGTGAGGACTGGAAGGCGTTTGAGGACAAACATAAAAATCAAACTAAATAAATATTATTGCTTTTATTTCACACGTCACTGAGGAAAAAAAACGAGTTTCTTTAACGAGGTTCTGTGATTGGAGGTCAACAAACTGTTCATTCGTTCATTCATTGTACGTTTTTTTTTAGCTTTGGAGGGTCGTCTTGTTCCCTGTCAAAGCTCAGACATGGCAAATAAAAAACAATTGACACAACACGGACTCAGGATGCCTGTGGGGACGCCGAGAAGGCACTTTATCATGTTTTATCCAACATTCAGGCATCCTAGAAGGCACATTCGTAGCATTTTTGCCACAGTTGCATCGCCGCAAAGACTTTGTCGTTTGGCTCTGCAGCAGATGACCAGTCGGCCGATAAGCAGACTGGTTTATAAAGGACAACTTAAGCAATAGCATTTACACAATACACATTTTATTAATTAATTTATTGAATGAACTAACAGTAAATTGCCTCCAAACCCTGCAGGATGATTAGTAAGACAATACAGGACTGTTTCCCAAACACATCTGAGCATCGCCTTCACCACAGTTTATGAGACTAAAAGGGAAAGCTAACGCGATATACGTTTCGAAGTAAGGAGTCAAAGAATGAGAAAAAATATATCAACAAGCGAGAATATTGTGATGAAGACCGACAGATACACGTTCTGTGAATCTACCGTCAGTCTTCCATTTTAAAAAAAAACCTCTCTTTGCTCAGACGTCTTTGGGAAACACCCTCTGCCCTCCTCCGTCCCTCCCCACCGACAGAGGGAGCAGATAAAGTGCGACGCCACCTCCGGGCCACTAGCTGCTGCTGTCCTTCTGAGGGAGACACCTCTGCCAGGGGCTGTAGGGCAGCGCCAGCAACACGAAGAGGACGCCGCCCACGATGAGGACGGCCCCCGCGCAGCCGATGCACGACACCGACCAGGAGAGCTCGTGGTGGAGAGGAACCGTGTGGTCGCTGGCCAGGAAGGCCATGACGGACTGGTGGAACACCATCAGACAGAGCAGCACCATGACACCTGTGGAGGAGTTACGGAGGTCGATGTTACGTGTAGCGTGGGACGGGTTTGTTCCAGAAGTTGCCTCTACTGACCTGACAGAATAAAGCAGAAGGATGCTGGCTTGAGGAAGAAGATGATCTCTTTACTGAGCGACATGGTGATGCAAATGGCCCCCATCACCATCAGGAACAGGCTGAACAGGGCCAACATGGCTGCCGCTACATTCAGATCTGCACACAGGAAGAGGACGTCATAAACTCTGTGGGAACACCATTATATTAACACCAGATATGATAAGTAGATGTGCAAAGCAGGAAGTAAGTGTCATGATTCAAAGAAGAGGGTGGATGGGACAAACACAGGACGCTCACCAAGAGCCCGCTGTTCTTAAGTTACCCACGTTACGTATGTTTGTACTCTTTTCAATGAAACCGCAATCTTTTCCTAAACCCAACCAAAGTGCAACTGCACAACAGAGATCCTGACGCTTCCTCATATCAAATGTTTTGGCATGTAAACTACTTGGGTAGGTTCAGGACAACATTGCGTTAAAGTAGCTACGGTAGCAAGTTACAAAGAACTCACGTTTTGCTTCTGGATTCACACTGAACATGAACAGCTGCCATCTGAATAAAAGTCCTGTGCCATCCACCCTACTGCGCCTGACTATCTCCTTTGCAGCCGTAACAGTTCCTACAGCCACAAGAGGTCGCCGCCACAAGAAAAGTCGATATGGGTCACGATAGTTGATAGCAGGACAAGATAGTCCTGTAGTTTGGGAACAGTAATATAGACGGTCGACAGTCGTTCAGGTACGAGGATGTGTTGTATAAACTGCTGTGAACTTCCATGAGAATCTTGATAAGCCTTCAAACTCTTGGATAAATGGTTTTAAACTTTGTGGATTTATTTAATTCCATCCAGTGATATTTTTAGTCTGATAGTGTCCAAATTGCACAGATTTACGCGATGAAGGGCATTATGGGTAACCAAAGGCCGACAGAGCTGAAGCTCAAACCTCCTAAATCTTAGCAATCAGCTCGTTTGACCCTGAGAACCAAACAAGCTGATTGGTTAACGGAATTGGACCCAGGAAGAAAACATCCAACGTTCCTGAAAGGCAACGTGCACGATCAGAGCTAAAGATCATAAGAGCTCCTGTTATAACCATGTGACATCAAACTGGGGTTTAAATGTGGAGTTTTTGTGTTTGCTCATCCAAGAAACATCAGCTCGGAGCTCTTGGATGTGACAGCGTTGCTTTAAGAGAACCATAAAAGAAGATGAGCATGAAGCGCGGCAGTCTCTCGTACACTACTTGATACGCTCATGGCTGTATTTATTAAATCACTACACTGAGCGTGACAGCGCACCAGCGGAGAATGAGACTCTAACGTACGTCTGTCCGTCTTCATTCGGCGTATGGCGCTCGGTGATCTCAATACATTACGGAGCTGCCGGTGAAATGAGAGGTTAGACGGCAGCTTGGAGACACTTGAACGCAGCGTAGGCGGAATAGATTTCAAACACTCACAGAAGCAGACAATGGCCAAACCTGAAAGAGCGCAAGGCGAGGTGAAGGGAGACGGAACAGGGAAGGGGAAAAGGACGGAGGGAGAGAGGGATGGATCGTGAAGAGTAAAAAGTGAGAGAGTGTGAGGAAAAAAAATGAAGGAGAGAGAGAGAGGGAAGAGGGAGAGCTGGGATAAAGAAAAGAGGGAGTGGGCGGTGAGGTGGGACAGCAGCTGAGAGAGGCCAAAGAGCTGCGTGTGACTCACTCCTCTGCGTTTTCTTCTGGAACATCACAGCGTTTTCCCCCGTGGTGAAAAACTTAAAGTAGGTGCAGTTGGATTCTGCAGGAAGGAAGAGACAGAACAGCTACTGTAAATGAACGAAAAACCTTGATCCTGATGAACATCTTATTGAGATGCAAGCAGCCACATCTCTCTCTCTCTCTCTCTCAGCCTCGGCACGCTTTGCTTTTCAAATAACTCCCCATCAAACGTTAATCAGCCGTGAACGTCAATGACGAGCCGAAGGTGACAGTCCGATGCTTCCTGCACAATTAGCGTTCTGCCGTCCTGATGAAGTGTTACGGTAATTAGACGTTGGCCGTCAGATGGAATGTGACACCTCTATCTGTTCCCTCGCACCTTTTGTGCGCACAGGCAGGCAAAACACGCGCGCACATCACTCTTAATTATCGCGATCAAAGCTAAATCCTCACAGAGTCCTCGGGTGTTTCTGCCCCCACATGAGTTATCAGGGTTACAAGCGCTGGTTCTGTCGAGGAGCTGAATGTATCAGTCAACAAACAAAGGTTGACGTGGCTCTGAAACCAGCCGGTCAGACAGTAATTGGACTTTCTTTTTATTGACCAGAGGATGTGTCACTTCCAGGCAAAAAAGTGTCCTCTTAATCGCAAAAAAGAGGAAGCAGATTTGCAGAATAAACTCTGACGCAGCGAACATTCAAACTCTCACGACTGATCAGCTGTTTCCGCTCTCGGCATTTTAATCATCGCGTGTCTTCGTCGTCTCCGGACAGCGTGCAACATGGCCGACGCTCGCTGACCTGCAAGAACAATTACAACCTGCCCTGTCGAGTGTGAGTCCTGAAGGCCTCTCTCCATATTGTCTCCTGGTTTTTTTTCACCTCTAGCTTCAGTTTACATAAAAGCGCGTAGCCTACACCACGTCGTCTGACGAAATTACGCTTTACGTAGCCGAGTTTGAACGCTCAAAAGCTTGAAATTTGCTTGACATTTTGTGGAAACATGACTAATATGAACAACAATGCAGTTGCACATGCACTATTTTCATTCTGATGCAACACTGACTTGTAATAGGGAGAACGGTGCCTCTGTTGACTTGGGTGGGCAGATATGATCTCCCACAAGAAGTGTTTAATGCTTTAAAGCACCAAGTTTCACACGGCACCAACTATGTCACTGAAACTGGATTATCACTCCGACTGCTCCGCCCCAACTCTTTAGGGTGGGGTGCAATAAATGCCTTGTGAATGTGTTTTTCCATGGGGGTGGGTGCAATGCGACACAGCTGGTGCTGTTTTGTTTTGTGTCGTTTATTTTTCTGTAACTTGGAGACATTTATGTGTGCAGCATTTGAGTCCAAGACAAGATCGTAGCATATCGTGTCGTAACTTCGTGGGTACCTATGTTCCCCGCTCCGGGAAACATAGGGATGACCCCAACTCTGTGATTTATGTAGTTTCCTGATGGACAGCTAGCTTGACTCGTTGATAAAGTAAACGCTTCTGCTGCTAACCATAGCTGCTGTTAGCTGGTTAGCTCAGTTAGCCATGCATTAGGCTGTCTCTGTCTGGGACCGGAGCATTGGAGGTTTGTTTGTGTTTGCAGCAATGGCACAAGAGCTTTGAAACCAGAGGAGGAGGTTTCCGTGACTTGGAGTCGTTGGTGAGTGCTTTGAGAAATCAAAGACAGCCGGACAGATGCCGAGCTGGACCTACTGTTGGACTTAGTCAGTAATATCAGCTGGCTTGTTACTGCGCTGTTGCACTAAACCAGCAACCACGCGAAACTTTCTCTCCTTGATTTCACGACAATCAAACAGGTTTTCCTGTCTGACCCTGATGGCAAACACACACTCAGAGAGCTCCTGGTGGACTTTCTTCTCAGTCGCTCTGTATCTTGCTTGTTAGGTGAGTCATTCTTCAAAAAGGGGAGTTTATACAGGTGAGTCATGGAAACGCTGAGCCATGCTGGCAAATGGCTTTAATAATCTTTGCCACCCTCGAGTAAAGAAAGTCCAGTCAGAAGTCTGAATGTCGTTTTCAACCCACGGTCGTTATTTCAATTACACCTTGTGTAAAATGCAATTTAAAATAAAGACGTGTCAGGCTGAGATCTAACAGGTATCGTCCCAGGAGCCGATGACTCCCTTCACTCGACCCAAAAGCAGCTTGTGGACTCTCAGGCCCAGACTATCTAACAGTGACTCAGCCACATTCATCCAGCTAGCCATCAAACCGTGAGCCAAGCTTCATTTGTCTATGTGGACCCCTCATTCATGCTAACTCGCTCCCCTAAACTGAGCTGTCCGACGAGCTCGACGGTTTGACAAACGTCCAGTCAGCCAGCCGGTCCGTCAATCATCTTGCTTTAAACGCTCTCCCTCACACAGACCAGTTTGCCATCATAAAAGTTGGACAGCCGCCCACCCAACCCAGCCAGTAAAATCTCTGAGTCACCTCCAGGTAGTTCAGCAGGTCCGCAGCTCTCTCTCTCCGGGTCGATATCAGCCACCCACAAGGTCTTGGTGCAGCCCTTCCACAGGCCGTAGTGAGCTGTCAGACAGGTCTGCAAAACCAACATCAGAGAGGTTTTCATACAATATCAGCAGCGATATTCTTCCTCCATCCATCACAAGGTTCAGACACCAAACGGTGGTTCATTTCTAACAGGAAATTGTTTGGGTGTGTTGTTTTTACTGCAGGAAACATCCCTGAATGTGTCTGTGCGCCAGTGAAAAATACCTGTTTGTTGCTACATCCAATACTTCACCTGGTTGTTGTAGAAATGTTTAGGAGGCGCCAGCTCCACCCAGAACTCAGTCCCCACCCCGAGGACGGTCAGGACTACGCCCACGATGGCCACGAAGAACGCTAACTTGATCTGGTGACAGAACACGACGACTTTAATATCAAATACTGACCTGAAATAAATGTTTAAACCGCTGTAAAGATCTGTTACTCCTCAGCAGCCTGTGTTAACAGTGTTCCAGCCCATTATGGACCTGTTGCTTTCACCTATCATTACAAAGTAAATGTCGATTGCACAATAATGACAACATCTCCTGTCAGTTCCCTATAAACCTTCCTTTCACTATGCTATTTGTTAGCCACTCTGCTAGAAGTCTTCTGGGAAAAAGGAGATCGACTGTCCATTTAAATCTGCTTTCACGTCTCCGTTTGAGATTAAATGAATGAATAAACTCAAGTTTTGTCCCAATTTGTTGGTCGTTACTACTCTGAAGACAACGGAAAACGATCCAGGTCGCGACAATGATTATCATTACACGCCACAAGGCCGCCAAGCAGGCGTCGGCAGTCCAACTCTTTGGGGAGATTTCCAGATAATGTTGTGGCGATGAAAGCTGTCTGTTTTTCACCATCTCCACCTTTTTTTTGTATATGTTATATGTTTTAGCTGACATTAATTATTTCTCCTTGGGAATGCACTCAGGGCTTTTCCACTGTGAACTATCAACCCATTGTCTTCTTGTTGTGGGGGGAAAGATCCCTGTATCGAGGTTAGGAGACCAGGTCTGATAATGTATGGATGAGGGCACAGTGACCTCCTGATCTGTGAGTGTATATAACTCGCGGTCGGGTCAAACAAGGTTGTTTTGTCGGCATTCGACCTACTGAATGTCTCCTACGAGTGTTTTCTATTCCTCTCTCGGTCAGAGGTGAGAAGCTCTGCAGTAACTTCATTTTGGTGTGAAACAGATAAACATGTATGGAAAAAAAGGTGCCTCCTGAGCTGAGGGGATAAAAGCTGAACATCGGGGAGGTTCGAGAGGAATTGACTTGGCATTACATGGTGCACACAGTTTTAATGTTATGTTGTCCCTCTTTAATCAAACTACTTCATCATAAGTCATCGGTGTCTCCTGAGCTTTCTTCGTCTCTCCTGAATGGTCAAGCGTGCCGAATTTCAACAACTCTTGTTTGTTCCAGAAGGCGTTTCAAACACACGGTTAAAGTCGTGACAGTCCCAGTTTGGTTAGATTCACTGTAAGCACAAAAACTGCTTGCAAGTTCATCACGTACATGACTTGAAGTTAAGGACATGTTCTGTGTTTGGCCCAACATCCACTCTGACCTCCTTCCTGCGCAGACTGTGTAGCTCTTAATATGTAATGTCACCTGACCAGCTACGAGGGTCTAATATTGTCATGGATGGGTTTATATTTGAGTTAGCTGAATCTCATGCAGACGCTCAAGGGTACATTGTGTTGCCGGGCACCTTTCCCAGCTCAGGAGAGATAAGCCTGTGGTATGTTGTAAAGCTCAGCACTCAGCGCAAATGTAGCATGTTCATGTTCGTATCATCTCTGTATGAACACGTTAGTGTGTTGTGACTTATCGGTAGGCCTCTACAAAGCGGAACAAGTCGATGTCACGCATGTATACATGCCAATTCGGTGTCAATAGTTGAAATAGTGCACTTGGGTGTCAAGCTGTGATGCTAAAATAGCTTTTATAACGGACCAGTATAGACCTATATATTGTGTTCCTATGCAGAGAATAAACTGCAGCATAGAAATAGACCCGAGCTTCCTGTTCATCATTCCTCCGCCCAACACAAAGCAGAGTCACGGGGTCGCTTAATGTAACTAGAAAGTCATGTCCTTGAACAACACGTTGCGCCCCTGCAACCTCTTTTTCTTCCGTTGATCCTGTTCGTGACGCCATTTAATGTCTGTGGGAGTTCGGCGCATAGGGGACGGACGTTGGAACCGGGCCATGTTGCGCTGTACTCACAAAGAGAACAGGAGAGCTCGGTAATTAAGTTGGGCTGAGAGCAGACATCCTACAATAATGTGCTGCGAGGATGTAACGACACCAAAGGGACGGCACGATGTTGTTTTTAACGTCCTCAACAGATGAAATATCAACTCTCCGAGAAGCAGCTGAGACGAGTGGGTGAGAGTGGGAACTTTTTGTCTGCTCTTAACTTCCTCAAAGGGTTGTTAGAGAAATATCAGGGACTTTTTTTTTTTTTTTAGTTTAGAATTAGATTTAGAGTTTGTGGAGAGCGAATGCATTGTGTCACAATGGTCCTCTAAATGATGTAAATGAGAAATCTCAGCTGGCGAAGTTTTCTTTAAGCAACTACATCCCTACTGACCTCCTGCAGATTATTACGGTTCTTACAGTTACATAACCGTTTACCTCCTTATTCTCAAAGACGTGCATTTGATCTTTCACATATACTTTTTTGCTTTATCTGCTCTAGTTTCTTGTTTCTTGCCCTGCATTTCTCCCTGATTTCAGTCGGAAAGGCGACTGTATGATTGATTGGTTCCATTAGCTCCAGAGTTCACTCATACCGCCTGAAGGAGAACACACATTGACACCATATAAATCCAGTCACCTTCCCTTCCTGGGCCTCACTCATGGCGTTTCCTGTCGATGTTGCCCTGCGGCGCTTGTTCCCCCCAAACGTACTGCGTCCAGACATCAGGTTGGTCAGACCCACCGGGCCCTGGGCCGGTCCTCCGGGCGGAGGCCCTCCAACCGACGCTG
>OMLP01007080.1:6655-17815 GCA_900302685.1 Spondyliosoma cantharus | reverse complement strand
AGCCTTAGGACTGTTATAGCTAAAAGAAGGCTAATGATGGCCAACTGTGCAGCGAGTGGGTCTGGGGTGTTGGGGAAGCGTGTCTGTAGGTTCATCTGGATTGGCGTCGATAAGGATGTGCGCTCTTCGTCCTCTGCCTATCACTGCCGTGCACAAGGGTGGGAGCCGAGTGTGACGCGTTTATGGTTCTGTGTGTGTGTGTGTGTGTGTGTGTGTGTGTGCAGCAGTGGCACAATGATGAGGGACTGGCAGACCATCTCCAGAATGCCAGCAGTGACTGATGCCACACCAGACATTCCTTTCAGAGGAAACGACGGCGTGGTCAGCACCATGCCAACTTCCACGGGGCCCTCAGGACACCAACCCTCCCCCTCCTTCCCTCCTTTAAGCAAAGACCAGCGATGGCACCAGCTTCCAACGGATGCGAGGAACCGTGCAGCCGGGAAAACAAACAAAGTGGGAAGATGTGTTTGGTCTCAACTTTTTCGGATTTTTTTCCTCTGTATAATTGCTGCTGTGCCGCACTTTTGTTTTTTGTTTGACTTTGATGAGGCGCGTTAGAATTACATGCAGACTTCAAGGATATTTGAGGGGCTTGAAGGAAACTTAAATTATGACATAGAGTTTCATCTATCTGTTATGTTCACTCCAGGAAACGATTCGGGGCCAAGGAAAACCCTTTAATAGACCGAAGAAACCTCAGGTGGAGCCACAAAAATAGGGACCTGTCTCCCAGGACGGACAGATGTTGCAATAACAGAACAAAGCAGCTGGATCACAGTTTACAAATCTCTGATACGAGTGTCTGATACGTCCGTAGATTCCCCCGCGGCTCGTCTGCCTCTAGTTGAATTAAAAGACAGATACGCACCTCGATGAATCGGTGACCAAGCTTCCCGAACCGAGGGAGAAAATGTGATTATCTCATTCCACAGATGTGTCAAGGATGCAACCGAAAAAACATGTTTACACCCTTATTTATACATTTATATTTATACATTTAGGATACAGATAAAGACAGGAGACGCAGGCAAAGAGAGAGAAACTCGGATGTGAAGCGTGTGGTATTTGTCTTAACCCAGACTCATTCAACTGTATCCAGGATTGTGTGTTACGCCTAGTTTCCACTCTACGTATGCGATCCATAAATATACGGACAGCGCCTCTAGTGTCCAGCGCAAAGAAATACCAACTCGTCTCCGTACACATGCATATCTGGAAGCAAAGGTGTAAGGCGAGGAGTTTGACCTCGCTGTGAATCTGAACGGACTCGCTTCCATTCCAACCCAACATGCAAAAAAAAAAAAACACGTCAAAGAAGATCTGAAGATAATTCGACCCGATCCGAAGCGCAGTCGACCTCGACAGACCCTAACAGAGACCGTCAGCATGATGTGACTCAGTTAATTATGTATTTAATCTTACCAACGAATGTTAAGTGGATCTAAATGCCAAAAATTAATTTGCTTACAGTAAACGCCTCAGGAATAATTCATAGGAATGACAGAAAGTCCTCCAGCACCAATGGTTCTACAAATCTGTGGATCACCTGGAAGATACCTGCGCAAAAAAAACCTCTGAATGAAACCCTAAAAAATGAAGTCGATGATGATCGATGTCATACGATCAGATCACCGACACACAGATCTGTGACCCAGGACAGTAAAGCCCGACTCAGTTAGACCAAGTTTAACTTGTTCCACAGAACCAAAACGGACCCGTGCAGATCTCTACGTGTGGCTGCGGAGTCTCACCTGTGTGGATTCAGACGACGAGGCCGTGTTGGACAGATGCTGTTCCAGCCTGGAGAGCAGTTACTGCTCAGGTGTGTTTATGGATTATCTTCCCCTCCGGATCAGTTTATTTTAAAGACGCATCATTTTTATAGCTGGAAAGTGTCTGAAGAGGAGAAGCGCAGAGCGCTGCGACTGACAGAGTTATTAACGAGACAGAAAACAACACTGTCAACTCTCTACACTCTATAATCTGTGTTGTCCACCTTTTCTTTAGCTCTAATTTCTCTTCCTCCTTTAACACAAGTTTATCAACGTTATTTGCTTTTTCTGCTTTTAAAGGTGCGTCATATGCAAGAATTTGTGCTTCAGCCAGATTTGGTTGTTTATCTTGTGCCAGATCTTTAATCGCGCTGCACCTGTTGTTCAATGCCACCAACTGCAATTAATTAGTTGTTTAGCATTTTCTTTGTTTATGATTTTCATGATTAAAACGCTGATGTTTTTCAGTGGAAATCCATCATAACACGTGGCAGAATTTGGGGGCTTCAGTCACACGACCCGACTCTTGACGAACGCAGATTAAAGACTCGACCCGACTTAAACTGGGTGTGATTACGACTCGAGAGAGGATGTGACAGGACATTTATGTAGATATTGATAAGTTACATTTTGGTTTTCTTTTTGGGTCATTTCTTGTACAATGTGCTCAAACTATGAGGACGCAGCAGACACGGCCTCAGCTATCACAGAGGACGGTGATCCCAAAATAACAAAATCTGGATTCGAGGTCTATGTTGTCGATTACGTTAGCATTGAAGTGAACAGACCAACAGACTTCCGCCAACCAAGCCAACTAACATCTGGTTTAGCAGCCGGCTAACTTGACTGGGGATAAAACAATCTAATCGTGCGGCTCCTTTAGACTCTTCAAGGCATTTTGCGGTGGTTGTGATGTTCAAAAAAAATGTCTCAGCTGCATCTTTCACAATGTCTGTATGGGGAAAAGGTGTTTTTTTTTGGCTGCGGTGCATCACGTGACGTTGTAGTTACACGGTTTGGCCACGACGTAAACTGGCTTCAAAGCCGGGCGCTCTTCCTGGGAGCTTTAGAGACCCCTAGTGGCCGATATGACATTTTGAATTTGAACGTGGAAACTCTGAAGTCCTGATGATCTCCCCGACTCGCTTGACCCGATCTGTTGCTCTACTTGGAGCTTTACGCTTTACTCTTGAGTTTCACCTCGGGTACGTCGAAACGTCAAGTCTTCTTTTAATCTTCAGCTTTACTTCTGGCTTTGGAGTTTCGGGACGGAACATCGTGTTTTCTGTTCGGCGAATTCTCCACAGTACTCTGAAAAACCACGCCATGGATGATAAACGCACAGTTTAGATTCCTCCTCTCGCATCTTCACTGGAAAAGCTAAATTCCCCTGAAAAAAAAAAAAAAAGGAAAAAGCTCCAGGAGGATCCACACAGCAGAAGATATCATGAGCCACCCTGCACTCCCTCCTGTCAGACGAGCCTCTCCGTCTCGTACCTCAAATTATTTCAGAGGTTAGGGGGGTATTCAATCGCCAGAGCCCCTCGTGCTCCACCAGGGCTTAAGTGATGACACAGAATGATTATAGCACAGTTAAATACCTGGTCTAATGAGCCAATTAGCCCTATTGACATCCGTGGCTGTCTCAGAGGTGGAGCGAGCACCACGTACATGCTCCTTAATCAGAACCGATAACACCATTTAGCCTTCAAACGCTAATCCTGACTCGCGGGCTCTCTCTGGAATCCACTGTGATTTCTCTGTACTCACGCTGAGAAACTTCACGCCTGATTCATTTTCAATTCCACTCTTCCTGCACAGTTGTAACTTGCTGTGGTTTTACAACCATTATGACTGGTTGAGTTTTTTCATGTGATTTTTTTTTTTCGCACAGGATGTTTCCTTTTTGCCGAATATCTTTCTTGCAGAGGGAAAAAAAAAAAAAAACTTTTGCACATTTTGCTCAAACCATGTTCAGGTTAATATTTCAACCACAAAAAACTGTATTTTGTCTTTTTTTTTCTTATTTTAGGCGCTCCGAGGGCGTCGAAGGCAGACAGTGGAAAACCTTTACTTTCAGTTGATTTCCGTTTGATGGTCTACAAAAAACGAAACTGAAAAAGCGGTGACAGGCGCTTCAGGTAAATTTGGGGCATTTCATTAAAAACAGGTGCCACAACAAAGAGGACTGAAAGACAAGGGTTTAAGCCGCGGGCACTTGTTGAGTCACGACGATGCAAGTGTTTTTTTTGATATTATTCATGTTACTGTAAATATTATGCATCCTCAGCCTTTCAGCACCGTGAGAATATCTCAACATGTGCACACGAAACCGTTTTTCTATTCTCGGTATTATATCCACGCCCAGGTTTGTTAAAAAAAAAAAAGGTGCGAAAGAGAAAATCCGTTTGACCGGACGCTGGAACAAACACAAGAACAAAAAAAAAAAAAACTCCTGCCTTCCAGCTCTCTTGCATAGATTTACCTGAAAAGATTTAAATGTCATATTCGAGGAAACGTGCTGGCTTTTATGTATCGGGCGCTGACAGGATGCACGGCGCCGCGCGAGCGTCAAGTTTGATAGGGAATAAACGGAGCATCTTCTGTGGTTGAAGGGGAGCGAGAGAAAGAAGAAGAAGAAGAAGACGAAGACAAACTGAGGTGAAAGTCTGCCGCGTATCTGCTCATCTCCACTTCTGAGTAAGACACATCAAGGTCAGTTACACAAGCTCACGAATGTCCCATCGCACATCGGCTGGCACACACACTAACACACACACAAATCGGATGGCGAAACGCACTCGTGCAGACTTTTGGGCATTTTCTTTTCACACGCGATTTCTACTTGTAGTAAACGACAAACACCGAGAAGTTAAATCTGCAAAAGACACGCACACATATATACAGTAAGCCCACAACTTTACACACACCATGCCCACAACACACACGACCTTTAAACCAACCTATATACTCCCACGCCTTCTCTCTGTATCACTGTCTCTTTCGTTCTCTCGCTCACATTCAGACACTCGCATGCTGACATTATGCCTCTGCTCGCCTCACCTCAGCTTAAAGCTTAAACGTAAAAAAAAAAAATAAGCACTTCTTCACCCTCAAACGGCACTCGACCGGTCAGACGATGCTGTGCCCACTTTTCTGAACGAAAACGTCTGTAATCCCCCAAAAAAATGTCCTCGCCTCGCATAAAAACTGTTTAAATACCTGCCGACTTCCCATAAATGTCTGGACGACTTTCCACGTTTCAACCACATCCTTGATAAACAGCATCATTCCTAGAATGTCCTCCTCGTTTAGAATTTTTTTCAAAAACTTTTCAAAAAAGGTCACAACTTTCCGAATCACACGCTTGAGTCAAAAACTGAAAATGGTCCCGACGCGGCCCGGGGGGTTACGAGACCACAAGACGCACCCAGTGGGCGTCTTCCACAAAATACTTTTTCAGAAATGTGTACTGCGAAACATTTTGACCTTTTTGAAAATGTTCCCAATTCAAATCTTTATTTAAACTAGAAGAGCGTTGAGGTCGGCCCTCATTAACGATCGCGTCGAGTTACAAATCAAGGACGGGTTAGGTCGTGTTTGTGAGGTTGATCTTTTAGCTCGCTTCGGGGTCGCAGGTCCGGTCGGTTACCGTCCCGAAGCGTCTCTGACGGGTTGGAAATGAAACTTCAAAATAAACTTTCAATAAACGTGTCCACGTTCTAAAACTGCTCACAGCGGCTGTAGCTCAGGAGGCAGAGCGGGTCGTCCGGTAATCAGAAGGTCGCTTGTTTGAACCCCCGGCTCCCCCAGCTGCACGCTGAAGTACCCTTGAGCAAGATACTGAACCCCTAAAGTGCTCCTGATGAGCAGGGTTGGCTCCTTGCATGGCATGAATCTGCCATCAGTGTGCGAATGGGTGAACGAGACAAGTGAGCGATCAGGAGACTGGATAAGTGTTGTAGGAACGTGAGTTCGTCGATGCAAACGTCCTCGCTTTCCAAAAAACATCTGTCCAAACAATATCCTCCCTGTCAATGAGTTCACGTTCCAAAACTGTCTAGAGCCACAAAAATGTCCTCAGATTTTAAAATAGTTTTAAAAATGTCCCCAATTTCTCCAAAATGTTAAAACATTCGTAATTTGTGTTGAAGCTCACACGTTACAGAAAGATTTCCAAAAACATTCCTCACAAAAGTCTCTCTCGCTTTCAAACACTGTCCTCTTATCCTCAATATCAAAACCACGTCCTCGCGTTTCAAAATGTCTTAAGCTTTTAAAAACATCCTCCTGTTATGAACATTTTCAGTTTTCAAAAAATGTCGATAACAACCTACACTTTTCCAAAAACCCTCCGTCTCCTGCCTAAAAGTCTTGACTTTCCAAATCTGCCTTCAGCTTTACAAGATCGTCCTCAGTTTACAGATTTACAGAATCACCCCCAAAGTCTAAAACTCAAACTGGTGCTTTCAGGGACAGTAGTACAGTACAGCACACACACACACAGTGTGAACATACAGAGGTGTTTTCTCTCTCTCTCTCTCTCTTTAAATCACGTTGAGTCTCTCAGGTCTCAATCGGTTTGTCGGTAAATCTGGTGTCCAGATGGCGGAGGAGGGAGACATCAGACAGTCGTCCCCAAAGAAACAGATCCACAGAGCCGCGTAGTCGGCATGAATCTCTCATCCGCCGCCGTCCCCGCGGACCGGCAGAAGTGTCTACCGGGCCACGTCTGCCTGCTTCTCCAAGTGGCCACTGGGGAGGGCCAATTAGCAGTTCCCATGGAGAGGCGCCGTGGCCCTAATAAGAGACGGAGGGAGAAGGAGAATCAATTAAACCTGCGCTGACCCCCAGAAACAACACGGGAGGATCCGTCTCCACGCGGCACCGACAATGAGACGGCGGCGTGCCTGAATTGTAAACTGCGGCCCCGCTGAATTTGACGGCGCGGGCGTGAATTCAGAAGTCGGCGTGAAACAAGTCGGTTTGTGGGGGGGGGGAAAAAAGAGGAGGAAGAAATGCCGTGCGATGGAGGAACGACTGTGCCGGAGAGGAAAGTACTGAAATAGTGCAGTGTGAGGAGAGAGCGTGGAAGCCAGTAACACTTTATTCGCAGTTAATTTACAAAGAATGTAACCGGAATTTTCTGCAAATGCGCTTTCTTTTTTTAAAAAAAGGGTTTCTATTTGGAGTCAACAGCTTTATTTTTATTGTGCTCAGTCTTTCTTTCAAACAAGCCGTCACCTAACGAACACATTTTCACTTTACAAAAATCGCCCCCAGCGTCTGAAAATGGCATCGTCCACCGGCGGCCTGTGGCAGTCAATACGGCAACAAGGGAGGGAATCAGGTGACGTAGTTTCAACTGGATCGAGCCTGCAAGGGGACGAGGGCGGATGGTTGGGTTAAACAATCGCCGCTGTTCGTGTTCAGTGTTCAGTTCTACTGTATAAGTCATTTTGAGCCCAAACTAATATGTTTTCCTGAACCTTACCAAGTAGTTTTAGAGCCTAAACCAAACCAAACTGCGACCGCCTGACGCTGGTGCGTTGCAACGTTTTGGGATTCTACCTATTTGATGGTTTCGGTACGAAGGCATGTCGGATAAAATATCAGATTTTTCTCAAAATGACCACGACTTTGTTCTGTATTTAGTTGAGTTGTGCGTCCAACGACGCACAACTCAACTAAATACAGAACAAAGTCGTGGTCATTTTTAAACATTTAATGCGGAAATGTTACAAATTAAGAGAGTTGTTGAGACGCGTTGACTCTGCCGATTTATCTGGGCGTATTCTGTTATTTCAGAGCCGTCCCCGGTGCACCAACAGCGCCTGACACACATTTTCATGTCCACACGACGTCCTCGTCACATCCGCGGCGGTTTAAACGGCAGCGCGCTTCAGACGGTTATCTGCTCCAGACGGGGGGGCCGAGAGCGGAGGCTTTTGTTCGTTAAAAACAAAAAAAAACAACAAAAAAAAGCTCGGAACAGAGGGAAGTTGATGTGTGAGAGAAAACTTGCAGATTATGCAGTGCATTGTGGGTAGCTTCCCCTCATTTATGTTTTGGGAGTCGTCAACAAAGAACCAGCGGAGGCACCTCAGGAGGGAGGAGGAGATAATGAAAAGTTTGATTATCCGAGTTGCACTCTGTTTTTCGGCAATAATTCACACCAGAAATTAAATTCTGCATACAGTTCTCTTAATTTGACTTTAATTAAACAATACTCCATAAATGGTACTTTCAATGACCAAATGTTCCCACGTAGCCAAGCAGTGGGTCCCCAGCCATTAAGGCTGATATACAGTTGGTCCCGGGGGGCCAGGCTGGAGTCTGATTTGCGGGAATGACAGCTGATGACTTCAAAAAGTTAATTAACTTTTCAATTAGGATGCATCTGACACGGCGGTTGTGTCGGCTGTGGAGAAACTCGACTGCTGCTCGGGGAGAGAAAGACTTGATGCACTTCAGAGTCTTTGAGCACTTGTAATGTGAGCGCGTGGCATTAAAGCGGTTGTACTTGTGTGTTTGTTTTAATTCTGCTATTAGATAGTTGTTATCGTTATGTCGGGGGGATGATCCGAGGTCTCGCTCAATCACACTTTACTCCTTAAATGTACGGAAGTTTGTTCGGTACTTTTGGAAGAAGTGAATTCAATTTACTTGTGTTTTTAAACTTTTTATATGCAGACACACGCAGCTACTTAAAGGTGCATCAGGGTTCAGGTTTCTGTGTTTATTTTCAATTATTGTATTCTATAAATGAGCACCCGTTATCACCAACATGACGTCTTTTGTTTTGTACAAACGTACAATATTATTTAAAGTAATAAACACTGAGACAAATGCAAATATCTTAAACAAGTAGCAGTCGACTTATCCAAAAACTCAAATGTATTGAAGCAGCAGCAGCAGCATCCTCGTCACTTTTACTCTTTTATTCAATAGTTAAGTTTATTTAGAAGCAGCTTATAAACACTTAATGAATCTTAATGTCGTAGTGTGAATGACTCCAAATCGTTCATGTTCACACGTTTATGAATCCGCCCAAAACTCTCGTTGGATGTTCATGTTCTCGTTGACCTGCAAATAAGTTTCGCAAAAAAATAAATAAAAAAAAATCAACTCAATAGATGCGTAACGATCCATTGATCAGGTTCGATATGTCGATGTAATGATTAACGATTTAATACCTTCAATGCAAAATGAAAACGTCGATCCGCATCATCGTCTTTACATCACGTCTTTTTTTTTTAACATTTCTGCGTTCTTGTTTTTCTTTATGAGCAAAAGAAGAATCATGGAAAACGTTCGGACATCGGCAAATATCGCATCTAATCAATATGTAGCACCCCGTCAACTCAAGAGCCACTTAACTGGAGCTCTCCCAGACCTTTCAGCTGCATCTCATGGCCTTCATCAGGTGATGGAGTTTGCTCAGCTGTCATAGACCATGAGGACACATTAATAAATAATAAAAACTACTGAATAAATAAATAAAATAAAATAAATATTTCATAGCATTTTAAATGATTATAGCTGTTATATGTTTTCAGCCATTACATCCGCCGGAGAGGTGATGTTTTCACCCGAGTCGGGTGGAGGACGGGTCGCGGCCCAGAATAGACCTCAGTACATTTTGGGACGGATCCAAGAATTTGCTCACGCTTCCGTTAGTGGCCGTTTTTCAACGTTTGTGTTAATTAGTAAATTAATTAAAGTAAATAATTCATGGAGCTTAATGGAGAATAAAGAAATCACGTGGCCGGCCTTGGCGGAGGTTTGCACTCTACTGACGGCCATTCGAGTTATAAATTAGTTTCCAGATGTACAGAAAACTCACAAAAACAAGTTTAATGTTTATTCTTGAGTAGTTTCTGCATTTCTGCTGCAACCACATCGCAGTTGCTTCATGTGCGATTGTCTTCGCTGACGAATGACAAATGAGTGTCACACACCGACTCTCACAGAGGAGAAACAACCCTCCTTCAGGATATCAGATCAGATAGCGTCACCGTTTATCCTTCCCAGCCTCTCCCTCCTTGAATGCAATGTTTTCAATTAGCGCACGATTCCCTCAATTTTCCGGCTAATATTAAGGCGCGCGCCGGGCTCTAATTGAAGTGGCTGGCTGGCTCGTGTGCGGTGACGTGGGGACAATGTGCTAGCGTGGCGCTACTCATTAGCCCGACGGTGCCTTACACCTGGGGTTCATTCAGAGCACGGGTCAGAGGGCACGGGAATTTGTACGATAATTATTGACAAGCAGATGTTATAAAATCATTTATGGTAATGCAATCATAATAAATGGGCTTTTGTGTCGGCCGGGCAGACGAGCGGAGGGGGGGGAGAAAGTTTATGCGAGGAGGAGAAAGAGGAGGGAAAATTCACAGCAAGCTGCTGGAGTGATTGCATTAAAGCTTAGATGATGGCAAAATGTATGGCACCTGCATCGCACACACACACACACACACACACACACACACATTTAAAATGTCAGACAGTCTGAATTGTAAAGAATGGAGGATTTCGACGCTTTAATGTCGTCGTCTTTGTTTGCCGGTAAATCAAGAAGTTAAAATTGGACAAAAATTAGCGACTATTCAGACGCAGACGCATTTAGGTTGATCCTGTATAGGAGCCTGCTGTGACGCTATTTTGCAGAAAATACCCTTTTTCCCTTGTGTCTGCAGACCTACGGCCAGACTTTAAATGTGCGTCGAGGTGTTCTGCTGCTTTTGATCAATCCGCAGCCATTTAATTATAAAAATAACCTCGATCCCCGGCGTTAAGGAGGCTCCGCACAAATAAAATATTAGGCACTAAAAGAGGGGGGGAAAAGCTAGGTGTCTTTACATATATTGTCATTTGCTATAAGACACCCTATCTGTCTCTCGAAATGTGTCAGGAATTACCGCCAATTCCAAAAACATGCATTAGCCCCCACCTTAGGTGCAATAGTTCTTTTTACAGCGGGCAAATATCGCAGCGAAACACGGCTGTGCGAGGCAGCTAACCTGGCAGCTGGCGGAGAATAACCCTGCACAGGAAGAAAGCAACCATGTTATCATGCACACACATGTGGCCTGGGTAAAGATTAAGCCGTATTCATCCCTGGCTGCTTCGCTCTCTCCTGCCTCAGTCCATCACAAGATATGGCAGCCGTTCAGCCAGGAAGCCAGGAGAGGTGCCATGGATTTCACGGCGTTCCCAAATCAGGCCGTCTGGAGACTCGGGCGAGGTGCTCCACCGCTCCACAACTCGCCTCAGCTTTCCCACAGATCATAAGCTCTGCACTGATGCCGGGGGTTTGGAATTTTGTTGGATGGCAGCGTTGGTGCTAACAGAGGCTCCCCTCCACCCACCCCACCCCAGCACGCAC
>OMLP01007067.1:38428-51456 GCA_900302685.1 Spondyliosoma cantharus | reverse complement strand
TCCTAATCCGTCATTTTTTGAGCAAAAATGTCAAACATTTGCTGAATGTAAAAATGTGCAGTTGTGCAGTTATAAATTCTCCACAGACGAGCTAGTGGAGATGAAACAATATTCTAACGAGAAACAATCTGTAGTTTTGAAACAGACCTGTGGCTGCGTGGCAGGCTGGGGAAGGCCAGTGTGCTGAGGCCGACAGGACACTGGGGCCGGGACGCGTTTAGCTCCTGGCGAAGCGCTTCCAGGTGACGCAGGGTGGGAGCACGCATCAGACCCTCACCTGTACGCCACAGCAGGGTGGCGCCGCACAGGTCAACCAGGGAGCCGTCACGTAGCGCGCTGCTCTCGCCCTCCGCCTGTGTAGGTCAATACACAGACAGACACTTAAAATCGAACCAAAAAGAAGCCTCAAAAATCCGACGCCGGCCAAAAGCGATTTGGACTCACAAGTTTTCCCCGGCTGGGACCAGAGCGCGTCTCCCGCAGGGCGTAGACGTCTCCACAGACTGATATCTCTCTCCACAGACCCTGCTTTGGGTCCTCAGGGAACCCCTCTGGGTGCATGACTAGCACCCCGTTGGTGGTCAGGCCGTCCATGTGCCCATCAGGGTTTTTCCATTTGGTTGCTTTCTCCTGCGGAGGCACAAACACGAAGGCATACAAATCTTTCATGATCATATTAAGATGATTTATAACCGGAGAAAAAAGAACGACTTGGATCTTTCTTCGTGGGATTAACAAGTATTTTCAACACTGATTCCAAAAATAAACCTTTGTTGGTGAGATCTTCAGTCCACTCACCCCTAAGAAGATATTTTTGGAGGAATCAAAGCCAGCGGCGTAGATGCGTGCAGTGTACGGTGGGTTGCGTTCACACACCACTCTGCAGGCGAAGCGTGAGATGGTGCTGGGTGCGATGGAGGGGTCCTCCCCCTCTTTCCCCCCTCCAGAGGTGTCCGTCACCACAAAGTCAATGGGACTTTCTGTGGAGCGTCCAATCTGCAGGGGACAGCACAGAGAGGAGCTCACTGTCAAAACTGCTTTATATTCAAATTTGGCATAGCTATCTTTAACAACTCAATCTATGATCGTTTTAGCCTAAAGGATTTTAACTCCCTCATACTTGAGCGATTCGGGTGAAAGAGCGGTCGTAATCTGTTGGAAGCTAAATAAGTCGGAGCAGAACTTTGTGCATAAAAATAGACTTATTTGGAGATGTTCCGCACACGCGTCTCTATTCTTAATACCAAAATAATCTGCCTACTGTGGAAGTTTCTTTGATGACATTACATAACAGCATATTTTAGGACGAACGTGCTCATGACGACAAATGTAGGATTATTATTTTTTGTTGTAAAATGATCCGTGACGCATGAGAAGTTTGACCCTCTGATGTCCTCATTTCCTTTGTGTCTTACCTGGAACATGTCTGTGTTGTTGTCATGGCAGTACTCCACCACCACCGTCTGGTTGCGGGACAGCGTGAAAGAGATGCTGTGCTGCCCCCTGCTGTGGACGGCCTGCAACAACAACAGTGACAAGCAGATGATGAAGTGCTCATTTTGTGGAGAAGTCTCTCATTTTCTTGACAGCCCGTCAGGTCAGACTGAATCATGTCGTTACTCAAAAGTCTGACGATGTAGCTACGTTAATAAATGTTAATGCTGCATTTGAAAGCGGCATCTGACAATGACCTGATCACACACTAAATGGTTGGACAGCCCACATGCGTCAGTCGTCACGCTTAGTCATCCTTCCTCTGGCTCATTTTAAAAGAGACAGCAGGGAGCCGCAGGAAGGAAACCAACGTGACACATTGATGAAACATACAGTAAAAGCAAACACGCAGATGTGTACCTTGCTGTCCTGTGGTGTGTTGAGGATGTGCACGGCGCTTGGTTTGACGCCGTTGGCCTTGGCCCTTCGGTACAGAGCGAAGCGGCTCTTTCTGCGCCCACGGTCTCCGCTTGGAAGAGAGCCATTGTACCTGGAGAGAGGCGCACGAAAACATGCACAGGATGAGGATACGAGCGCCGATATACGCACGTCACTCACACGAATCAAGACGAAGGCAGCGACTAATGAATATTATTTTCTATAAAATATTAGAAGGTGGTGAAATCAGCGGTTCTCAAAGTTCGAGATGACGGCCTCAAATGGGGTCACATTTTTGCAGCTCTATTCTTGACTAGATTAGTCAACAGACGGCGAGATGACACTTGTTCTTCCACTTCAGCGAGCGTTTCTGAGAAAGCCCAATGTTGGGAAAGACGCTGTTATCTCACCGCTTTCGCACTGCACTTATGATCCGTCATCACTTGGGGGGGAAACTGAAGCCATAAATAAAATGTCACCGGTGTTGCCAAGTTGTCAGGAGAACTGACTGCAATTAGAGTGTGAGCTCAAATGTATCGGCGCATCTTCACGGCTACATTACCTCAGATTCTTTTGAAATGAATTGGAGCAGCACGCCCCGGCCACCCTCGGTTCATACTGAGCTGCTGAACCTGAATGAAAAGGACAACTAGCACTTGATCCTGCTCACTCAGCTCGTACTTGAAGCTTGTACTCGCTGAAGAGGAACTCGCTCTTCATCTGAACTCCTGTTACAGCTTTTTCAGCAGGACAGAATCATTTTCCCAACACCGTCGCACAATACCATTAACCGTACAGCCTTGATTAAGCACACTAGTTACTAATTTAGAGGTTTGTGTTCATTAATAGAAACAGACGTAAAAATTCAGCTTCTCCTCATGGGAGAGGTAAATTATGTATTGGACCTTCAGTGTTTTATAATTCAATATCAACCTTTTTTGAAAAGATGACCTCAGCTTTCACATTTTACTGAAAATGAGTGAGAGAACTGTTCTGGTTCTGGAGCTGACGAAGACACTGGCTTTTTGGACATCTGCTGGATTCACACAGATGGTTGTATTCTGGTTTTAGGCTTTTAACTAATCAGCAGGGTATGGTCCTTATTAAAAAAAACAAAGGACACCCAGCGGGCAAGAAGACTTTGTGAGGGACAGTAACTGTCTCTGCTGGACAGACTTGATCAGATCAGAGGGCATCTGGTCCGTCTCTGCTCTGATCTGTTCCACTTCGGCCTTGCAGCGTGTGCTTTCACTGTGTGTGCACAATGAAAGTAGTTACTACGATACAGTCTTTTATGAGGAAACAAATTAATGCCATTTTTAGAAAATGATTAATTAATCACTTCAGAAAATGGAAATGCCAATAATCAACTGGTCAGTGGTGTTTTGCTGCTGCTCAGACTATGTCAACAATTAAGACATTGCTCTGGTGATTTGTTTTTTGTGGCATTTCATAGAACTTCACTGGGAATTTAATAATCATAAATCCCCCCAAAGCATCTTTTTCTGCACAATTATTTCCAAAAAAAATAGTTTTCATATTGGCAAACAAAGCATAAGCAATTACCGATATAACTGTTAAATGGCAAAAATCTGAATTAAAGCTCAGCATGCCACTTGGAATTAACCTTAAATAGACCTGAGAAAAACAAAACTGCTAACCACACAAGATGCCAGCTGGGCAGGTTGTGGGGAATTAACAATTTCTGGCCACTTTTTTTATAGCAAAAGCAACATAAAACCAGAGGGGTTTGCAAAAATCTGTATTATATCTTTCTATGTATTTTGATCATTTTCGTGACAGCAACTAGTCCAAACAAAATAAATTGGTTTTGGTAGTTAATCTGTGTTTGTGTCTGAGGAAAGTTTGTTGACATTATGCATTTTTAATGAGCTGTACTTCCATGAATCTCAGGACCAGGATTCATTTTCTGCGGGTTTCAACCCTAAAAAACGGATCAGTGCACGATACTGGTGAGAAGATCGGCTATGCTGCCTGAATCCAACTTTCAAATGGGCAACATTTACTTTTTGAAGTGTGGGGTCCAGTAGCAGAGGATGACTCAGTGCTACCTGCTCCCTCCGCGGCCCTGCCTGTCAGTTAAAACTGGACCGTGGTTGACGAGAGACGGGCTGGGTCAGGGGAAGAACACACTTGAGGATAGACTTCTGAGGGGTCTGGATAAAAGGCAAAAGCAGTGATATGGGTCTTAGGATAAGAGGGCAGGGGTGAGAAAATCAGCTTATGTAAAGAGAAAAGGTAGCCAGCGCCTTGACAGAAACGGAGATGGAAAAGACGTCAGAAGCTATTGTGCGAATTTGAGACAGAAAGGTAAATGAATGAGATGAAGTAAAGGGCAGGGCGCAGGAAGACTGGACAGGACAGAGGGTCGAGAGGAAAGGCCAGTGGAAGCGCAGCTCCAGAAAGTACCTCCTGCCTGGGCAGCTCCGGCCTGCATCACGCATGTGCGCACATCATAAAGCACAATATGAAATATTCACTCCTTCTGCCCCTCGACACAGGGTTTATTTTCGTTGAGGGCAAGCCACCAAGGAGGCATGCCTCTGTGAAAGTCAGCACTCAGCAAAACAGAGAGTCTGCCTGGGAAGGGACTGGGTGAAAGGAATGCGACATAGACCCTGTTAAGAGGGCTTACGGGTGAGATAAAAAAAGGAGGTGTGGGAGATACAAATACAGAGGAGGATGGGGGCACTACTGTACACAGTGTCCAGGCTAACTAAGGCAATGAGCGATGGCAGGCAGCCACTGCAAAGATCACATGGCCTGCAGTGAAGCAGCCATCGACCACCCGGGGCATGTGATCATCAAGGCTGACAGATGCAAAGTTAGTACACGCTTGCACAATACAGGCCAGGAAAATGTCAGGAAGCAGTAGAAAGAACACCCTGTTCTGACACCGCCTGTCTGCTGTCAAAGTTGCCTACTGTACGGTATGGGGACAGAAGAGCCGGTCTTAATAGATCCCACCTATAGTCATGTCAGTACCGACATTAACAGCGCATCATCAGCCAACGTGACCAGGTTTAATACGCTGTTAACTGTGTTGCATAACAAAATAACAGCACTAACGGAAGACGCTCCTCTTATTACAGCAGCATCCACTTTTCACGTATCGCTCAGCCCCTGCTCAAAACCACAGAGATGATCCCCACCATCAAACCACACCTCAATCACAACACTTTCAAAGTGAGCTAACATGAATGCATTTTCAGCCCTCAATAAAAAAAGGCACATCACCACATCGCGCCACACACACACACACACACCGCAGAGCACGCTCGCGTTTAAGTTGCACGCATTAAACGCTCACTTCCTCGTCCTGAGTCGAGGGTCTAAACAGGACTGCTCTGTTCAAACAGTCAGATGACGAGGAGGGCGACTAATCAGTATTCCGATGCGGGCGGGCTACAGTTTCCTCTCTCCATGTTCAGCCAGAGGGGAAGAGATAGGCCATTAGGTCAGTTATCTTTGGCATACACAGGAAGCTCTGCGAGGCAAGAGGGGGGCCTGTGTAAGCCTGGATATGACTGTGTATATGTGTGTGTGTGTGTGTGTGTGTTGTGGCATTTCTGGTCCCTGCAGACCCTGCACAGCGTGGTGGAGCTGCAGGGGTGGAAATGCTGTGGAAGCTGGTGGCTGTCATCAGCACATCCTGCCTACTGTGTGCTTGCGTGTGCTGGTGATGAAGAAGGGCTTTTCTCCTCCTCATCTCATCATCCCTCCTCCACCTCCTCCTCCTCCTCCATCCCTGGCATGGATGGTCATCTGGCTGCTTCGTTTATTAATTAGCAACAAAAGATGCTTCTTGACTAAATAATATGAGCACGGTGCATGCATTTTTTCCCAGACAATGATATCATCCCCCAGCCCTACTTTTAGCATTCTCAGATCCAGCATAGTATGACATCATTGGGGTTTTCAGCCTGAGCAATCCAGCGCTGCTTATCCCCACTACAACCATTGATGAAAAAGGGGGCTACATCCGTAGTAGCCTTATGTGCAATATGGCTCGAGCGGATTTTGCACTCAAACGCACCACACATGATGTGGGAACAATGCGGTGGCATGGTCTCAGGGATTAAGCGTTCATTTGGAGGATAAAGTTAGTTTGTAACATTACAACACAAGCCACAGACCGGTGCTACACGGCGGCAGTGTGGAATTACTGACAAATATGGGCTAAATGTGTTGCTGTGGCGGGTTTCCCCTTCGACAAAACGACAGATACAGAATGTATGTTTTAATGAGAGCAGTGGATTAAAGCTGAACTCACACGTCATCTGTTGGGTTTATTGTGCCGTTGGTGCCGCTACATATTTAACGTTAATTTGCCGCTGGAGCGTTTCTCCGTCCTACACACATTTTACTATCGCTTTAGGTTTGAAGAGACTTACCCCAAAATGACCAATTCGCCGTATTTTACCGGGTCTTTAACGGGCACATCATCATCTCCGTCTTTTTTCGGCGAATTCATCAGACTGGACTGCTCCAGAAGGAAAAAAAAAATAAAAAGACGCGTCCAATGGCAATAGTGGTGGGATAAAACAATGCTAACACACTCGAAACTGAAGGGGAAGTGATTTGGGCGGTAGCCTATCAAAGTTTAGGCACAGTTGGGCAAAGTTTTTCCAGACTTCTTGTTGTTTGTTTTATTGTTTTAATCCCGTGAAGGCGCATCTTTTCGTGGCTATAATGCTAGTGTGTAGTTAGCTAGTAGCGCAACATATCTGTTCAGTAGCATCGGATACAACAACGGCTAACGGCAGGGAGTGGGGCGTACCATTATCTGTAGGGGTGGTCGTTCAAATTACATCTCAAAATAACAGACAGAAATGACTTTACGTGTGTGTAACGTGTGCCTTTCTAATTTTTGAGTCATGCAAAACATGTCACTCGCGGGTTAAAGAGAAGAAAACATTTTTATACATTCATTCACATATGCGCTTAAGCGTGAACCCACCCATGGGATGCGAAATGGACGCAGCCTCGATGAGAAGCTGGCTCCCGCTGCTAGAATAAAATGAGGCATTTCGAAACGAGGGAGGAAGTGCCCACATCCCCCCGGCACGTAGAGGCGTACTGGCACATTTAAAGTAAAAGACAAAGCCTTTTGATGTGATGTATAGGAATCATACAGCTCTGATCTCGTGGGTGATTATGGAGTCTGACGTAATGAGATGCTTCGGGGGGTGTGGTTGAAGCGAGGATGTGGGTCACCATTGAGCCCCAGACTAGACACCTTCTTTCCTCCTTGTCTGCATTTTCATGTGGGAGTTGGGAGACAGATATAGGGCGACTGGAGCCCCACACTTCCATCTCTCTGTCTGTCTGCCTGCCTGTCTGTCTCTCTCTTTCACACACACACACACAGAGAGAGGCAGATATAAACACAAAGAGTAGTGACTGTGTACTTACTCACCGTAGTGTGACCACATGAGGGCAGTGCACTTCAGTGGCAAAGTACAACTTTCCAATGTATGAAGTGAGTCACATATCTGTATGTCTCCACATCAGTTCTGCATGTGCATCGGTCCGTTAACACCTACAGTAGCTCCAGCATGTGTGTCCTCTGTTAGGGATTCGACTGGATTCGAGACTTACTGTTGGGTTGGATTCAGCTGCCTTGGCACATTCTCCCCAAACAACCTGTTCATTGTTATTTGATGAGACAGAAAGCAAAGCCATCCCTGCAGGCTTTTTTTTTTTGGACAGAGCTGGTGGTGTCAGTAACAGAATCTGCACAGTCTCCAACAGCACACATGCCGCCTTCACCTGGGACAGTAGCCTAAAATCGTGTTCTGGCGGGGCGATGCGACATGTAGTGGCTTGCACGCAGGGTAACAGGCACAGAGGCGCCAAGCAGCCCTCTGCATGCTGCTCTGACAGTGTGCAGGTGATGATGGCCCTTGTCGGTGTCATTGAAACATTTGCCTGGGAAAATCTACAGACGTTATCTCGAGGCAATGTGATCCTAAATTCAAAACAGGAATGTCACGGCCTCCCTCGCATGTTAGCAGAGTGCTGCAACCACAGAGGCTGCTGATGACCCTCGAAGGGGTGATGACTCATGAATGAGCCCAACTAAACAACCACACCCTTCATTTATGAATGGCAGCTCACTGTAGTCAGCGGAGTAATTAACCAGAGTGCTGACTCACCTCATGTACACAATGTAGAACACAAGATTCACTGTGTGAAGCTTACAGCCGTCATGCTTGTCTTCTGAGATTGGAAGTAGGAACTGGATGGACCAGATGTGTGTGTTGTGTGTGTGTGTGTGTGTGTGTGTGTGTGTGTGCATGTTTCACAGTGTGTGACTTTCTTTCTTACCCAGTCTGGGATTAAGGTCACACCCTGCTCGCTCTGTCTTTCTGTTTCTCTATATCTCCCATTCTTCCGCTCTGTCTCTCCTCTCTCCGGCCGTCCTTTTTGGCAGAATTTCAGCGTGAAACTACGGAACATATCCAAGCGAGGATTCCTCACCGCTCCCATTAATTTATGTTGTTTATGGCCATAATAATCAACCAGCAGGGCAGAGATCCAGCTCGCTCTGTGGGGATTATTTACTCAGTCTCGTCTGAGCAGGAATGTACAATGTAAAGAGTGCTGGCTGCGAATGAATGAAATGCACTCCGTGTCAGGTAATCGAGTGTATCTGATGCAAAAATATTTAAAGATTAAGTGTTGTTTCATTAGACCCCAGAGGAGAGGCTCACTAACGGAACAGTGGGAGGGATTCATCAACCTTATCAAGAGCAGAAAGTTGCCATTGTAGAGTCGACTGTTCACAAACAGCTTTTCCACTCACAGCTGCAAATAGGCCAGAGGAGTTTGTGTACGAGATCTCCTTTCCATGATGTCACCAGTTCTGTCTCCTACGTCCTCTCGCAGTTAAAGCGATAAAGACAAACTGATGTGATTATATAATAAAAAATAAAAAAAATTGGACATGGCGGTTGTGATTGAAAGCCACTATGAATTCTCATGAGTTCAATCGCAGCGGGAGGTCTCGGCTGTCCTTTGCACAAAATATACAGTAGTGACATATAAATGGCGTACAGTAGTTCAGCAGCATGTAGCAATTAAAAAAAAAAAAATCTCCATTTATGGCAGCTTGCTTTGACATTTATGTCACCGGCGTTGATAAAAAAAAGCGATCCAAGCAGCCAAATTAGAAAGGAATTTGTAATCTGCTTTGTGTGGTAGCGAACAGCCCTGTTGCATCACACATGATCATCAAGAAAACCATATTTGGTGAGCAAATCACAGATCACACTGTATGCCTAATTGTGAACATGTGGAATGCATTGCCTCTGCTGTCATTACGCAGCTTTTGGCAGGCTGCATTTCAAGTCGAGCGGAGCGTAGTAGACGGAGTCGCCACTGCTGATCTACAAGTGCGTGCTCACGCCGAATATACACAAATGAGGACCATGGACCTCATGATGTACACAGATACAGCCCCGCGTTCACGTATGATGAATATATATAAGAGTAAGAAGAGAAAACAAATAGTTCGAGGCACCAGAGTAAATCACATTATTAAAAACAGACAAGACAAACAGACACAAACATATGCTTTATGCACATATTGCACAACACTGCTAATGCTTTTGGCTTGAGAGCCTGTTCTACACGTGTACCGTACCAGACATGATGGATGTGACTTCAGGACTGCTTCTGGACAGCGTCTGTGATTTATACCCAGGACATATCAGTGCATCAGTGACGTGGAGATGCCTCGGGGCGAGCTGGTCTCAATCTGGATTTAACCGACGCTGATTTAAAAGATTGAAACAGATATATTTTGGAAGAGCGGTAAGCAAGGGATGGATGTCAGGACAGTCAATTTGAACCGCTTAGATGTGCCACAGCCATCTGCTGCTGAGTCTTTGTCAATGTTGCCATAGTGACGGGAGCAAACAAAGAAAAGGTATTTCTGCAATTCAGCTAACCCCCGTCTGTAGTTACAGCCAAGATGGACTGGTGGAGCACAACCTGCGACCGGTGGATGTGATGCATTAACAGAGCAACAGGAGTTCATTAAATTATTAAATCACTTTAATACAAATCAGAGCATCGCTGTCACTCGGTGTGCTCGTGTTAGTGCACACAACCAAAAAAGGCAGGGTGCTACCTGTGATGCACACATGCCTGCTGGACGTGGGTCAGCGCGCGTGTGTGTGTGTGTGTGTGTGTGTGTGTGTGTGTGAGACATCATACTCTTTCAGCTCGATGAGGAGGCAGACTCCTAAAGAGACGCCGACATAAGACTGCAGATGGCTCAGCATATTCCTGTTCTCTACAGGCACTGGGACACACACAACAGGCTCGACTAGTGACTCTGGCTCCCTACAGGGAGGACTAATTGCATACACAAGCAGGTTTGTTGCAAAACACTGAAAATGAATGGCATTAAAAACTGTGGCAATTGATTGTGTACACAACAGATAACAGCTTCAGGGGACACGGTCACGCAACAGTTTAGGCAGCATCGTTTAAGCTGTTTTATGGCTTTGTGCTGATCTCAGGGCGGGCTGATTGCACGTAATGGCGCTTTTTTAGATCTAGCACATCGTTGAGCAAGACAAAGAAAGATGACATGACATCATGTGAGGAGCAGGAGATGAGGAAGTCGCAGAAACGACTTCCGAACCAAATCACTGTCAATAAACTGACCGAATAAAGCCGGCGCATGTGACAGACTAACCTTTGCAGTCTGCGGCATCGGCAGTGCACTTTATGTATTCCGGCGTTTGAGTTTTGAATGAATTACCGGTTATGTGAGCACTGAACTGCTCTTCAGAGGGAAAAGACTGTCAGACTTGCAACGGCGCAACACGAGGCCTTTCAACAGGAACAACTGCGGCTCGGCTTAAACACCGGCCAGCGACCTGAGACGTCCGTTCGCAAATCATTGAGCTTGCGCGCAAGCACCTGCCAACAACCTGCCATACATGTGCACGACCCGAGCACACGGGCTGCACACACAGCTGCCCGGTGTTGAGCGCGCTGGAAGCAGATGGCTCCTCAGACGGGTCATTAATAAGAGCCGGTGGGGAGGCTGTGTGTGTGGTGGGTTATTTTGGGATTTGGCGTTGCGTGTGTTATTTAGGGATGAAAGTTGTATTGGTGGCTCTGTTTCCGTGTTTGTGTAAGTGGGTGGCTGCCAACAGGCACCAGCAGGAGAGAGAGAGAGAGAGAGAGAGAGAGAGAGAGACATTTAGAGTAATTGGCTCCCTGTTTAGTCCGACGGTATTCCACAGAGGACCTATTAATAATTACACAATGTGTGTGAGTGGCAGCCTTTGACCCCGGCTTCAACAGGTTTTTTTTTTTTTTTTTTTTATCGCCAAGGACGTGTTATGGCATGGTGACCACTTGTTGGGTGTTTTAATCGCCATTCAACGCGGAGGGAAACTTAACCGAGAAGCAAACAGAGACTTGCATGTTGGCCGTAGTCGCCTAAGCACCGTACTGTAGCAGAAAAGTCAGTCCAGGTAATTACAGTGCTGTTTAACACACATATAATTTACCTCAGGATGACAATACTTTAACCCCGTGCTCGCTGCTTCACTCCCGACCCACGCAGACCCGTCGGTTGCACTTCTCGCTACCCTGTTAATCTTTCTCTTTTTTTCATCTTATCTCACTGTGTCCATATGTGGCTGTGGCGTGCCATGTGTCACGCAGGAAGGTTGCTGCACGTCACTTCCTGTCACAACTGAAAACATTTTACACATCAGTTTGGGTCTTTATCTGGAGGACCGATCTGCCGGTTATAAGAAAATCATGCGACTTCCTGTTCCTTTATTTCAGGTTTCATCTGCCGAAGCAACAGAAGGTGAAGAGAAAAACTCTTAACTTGCTGTCCATGCAGGTAGTTTACTGCACGAGAGATTGGTTTGGAGATTTTTAAACCGATGAAATTAAAGGCGTGAAGATAAACGCACCTTCACGCAAAAACGTTTGCGCTCTTGTTTGACTTCATTTGCTTCCAAAGGATGTGCAGAATCAATCCCCTCACTTCTCAGCCTCCAGTAATTACATCTGTGAGCCGGCATCACTGCTGCTGCCGCGCACATCCCTCCCACAGCATAACTTCTCCGCCAAATGCAAACACTGCAGGCCTCGGGCTCCCTATAATTATTAGCACATTGTCCAAAGCGGAGGGAGACACAATGTGCAACAGATTCTGAAGGAGCTTACAACCGCCTGGAAGCTGAATGTCACTCTGCGTGCTGCTTTTATGACTCCGTTTAAAAAAAAAAAACGGGCCCCATGACAACTGAGACACTGAGACTTTCTGAGCTGTAGCCCATCCAGCCGCTCCTGAAGTCCCTTTGTGTGCTTTAATAGTTCGTTGGACAGGAAATGCCTGTGAGAGACACACCGGCAGAGAATCGTTGAATCCAACGACTTTTGGAAAAAAGGCAGAAAGCAAAAGTAATTCAAGAGTGAGATTTATCCTTGATGAGCAGAACAAGAAGAGGGGTGTGTTCGAGGAGCACAATGCTTTTTCCCCTTCCTGTTGCCCATGGCGACAGGAGGATGCACAGCCCGACGCCGGCGACGACTGAAGGAATGTCTGTGAAGTATCTTATAAAGCACGTATATATCAACACCAGGTTTGCAGGTGATGAGCAGTGACACGTTTGATTAGTCGTTGAAGATTTACCGTCAACTATCAAATTGATGTTCTGGTGGACACGTGCGATTGCTGCAGTTTTTGTGTAATTACATGCTTTCCCTGATGAACACAAAGCTTCTAAAGAATTCAGTTCAGCCCTTTGATAATTCTCTCTAATGACTCTTCTTTAAAGGAAAGAATTTGACATTTCTTTTAGGATTAAGCTTGTTCAGTATGTGCTGAACAGTGAGGTGATCAGGAAGGTAAGGTAATCCACTGATCACGAGGACAGTCGTTCGGTCCCTGCAAACTGAAGCAAAAAATGTGCTCTCTTCCATCTTTGCATGAGCGTGTGTTTGAATAGTTATTGCCCCTGATGAGCAGGTGGCACCCTGTGTCAGCCTCTGCCACCAGTGTAGGAATGTGTGTGCGTGTGTGTGTGTGTGTGTGTGTGTGTGTGTGTGTGTGTGTGTGTGTGTGTGTGTTTAAGTTGGAGGGAGAGATG
>OMLP01007067.1:20858-32256 GCA_900302685.1 Spondyliosoma cantharus | reverse complement strand
ACCCCCCTTTTTTTTTTTCCCCCCCCAAAAAAACCCCCCAAAAAAAAAAAAAAAAAAAAAAAAAAAAAAAATACGCTCACTCTCAGTTGGGCTGGACTTGATGAAGAGCAGAACCACTACTAGCCTTTTACAAATCAGGCCCTGTCCAAAGCTCGGGGTTCCCACTTCCTCCTTGGCTTGTCGGCTGTCCACACTTGCCCTCAGCCAAATTCCACTCGATGGATCTCAAAGCACAGTTGAGATTTTTTTTTTCTTTTAAAAAAAAAAAACACACCCGATCAGGATCTCTCCGGTCCGGTTCGGCAGCGGGACATCCAGAGGCAGAGCGCTCAAAAGGTCATTGATTCATCCGACTTTCTTCTCTTCCCCCCCTGTGACACAAGAGCGGGTCCGGAGAAGGGAGGGGTGTTAGTACAGAGGACAACTTTGGATCCGAGGAAATATTCTCTCTGCGGCTGGAAAAAGCCAAAACAAAAACAAAGAAGACAGAGGGCGAGGCGGATACCTACGTCTGCGGCAGTCCTCCCCCAGTCCCCCGGGCCGTTTCTCCCCGCTCTTGCCGCTCTCTGGCTCTCTTCTTCTTCCCCTCTCTCCTCTCTCCCTCTCGTCAGCCGTTCAGTCACAGCGGTGGCGGTGCTGTGTTACCGGAAAAGGTGCGGACCCAGATCAGCCGCCACTTCCTCTACACCGCCTCACACACACTGGTGCTGCGTTCACGGGCCACTCGTCAGCTCCGACATTTGAAACCCATCATTTTTTTTAACAAAAACAACTTTTAGCCACACTTTTTTTTATCTATCTATATTAGTTTTATTTTCGTGTGAATTCTGAGTATAACAATTATGTTTGTGAAACACACGCCAACACTACTATGCAATAGTTTATTATCACAATGCACTTTACTACCATGGAACATGTGTTTTGCATATGTTGGCAAGCTGGCATTAATGAGAGTATGGGTGAGGAGAATGGATGATGAATGGAAGCATTATTTGTTGTATTCTTAGGATATATTATCTATTTTATCTAATTCTATTTAAGCATTTTGAGTCCAGTACTTGGGTGCAAATTAAATTAAATCTGTCTGTCTATAGTATCTTTCTTTTTCATCATTACCATATTCTTTCTTGATTTATTTGACATGTCACTTCTCTTTGGATTATTTCCTGTATGCATGTTATTGTTAGACAGATTCAATGCTTGTATGCAGGTGTTGGTTAATAGCAAAAAGTTACTTTCAGCTACTTAAAAACTGTTTTATTATCATGGTATCTGACATGAACACAGTTAAAACACATTTGATGTATTTCACATTTGAGATTTCTTTTTTTTTTTTATTTCCCTCTTATGCTCTTCTGACTGGTTTAAAGTGGGCGGGAGTTATAAAAGAGGATGTCACATACTTAGGTGCACCAATCAGGATTTAGCAATATTTGAATCAAAAGCAGTGATGTCATGGCTGGCAGGCACATCATTACAGCAAGATGAGTAAATTAAATGTTATTGTAGTTAAGATACAATTACAATACCTAAAAGTTAAAGCCACTGAGCCTTAACAGCAGCACTGACTGGCATGGCTATAAATGTCAATACTGATTAATGTTTTAGACATTTATGCAAATGATGTAATCCCTTCTTCAAAATATATCACTTTACTGTTTTTTTTTAATAACTTTAACTTTTCAATAACTAAAGTCATCGCTCCACACAGACAAACCACGGTGGACATGGAGAACAAACGCACCCTTCACTCTAATTTTACGATTTCGGATTGTACGCAAACGCACCATACGCCATTTCGCATGCGCGCTTCAAAAAACGCTGAAGTGCAGACCGGCCCATCAGCGCGTGCTGACGCCATTTGAGCTTTCATTATGTGTTTAATCGCCTCTAATGTCACGTCTGCCGTAATAATCACACATCGGCCTACGCACATGACACAGATGTGAAGGTTTATCACACATTAATGCAGTAAAGACCGGGTTTACCGGCCGGGTCGGTCCGACATGTCTGATCATTCATTCAAAACGGTCCCGTATGATCAGCCTGTGACGTGGAGGCTGTGAGGGGGAACTACACTCTGGGGTGTCACACTCTGACGACAGCAGCTTATTGAGACTGAGTAAAAACACAATCAACATAATATAAACCACCCAGTTATCATTAAAAACCCGCAGTGTGTCAGTTAGTGAGATAATAGACATCTTAAGAAATAAATTAACCTTCTAAAATCAGGAAATAGTCATTTTAGGAAGCTTTTATTGAGCTTCCTGCAAAGATAGGCAGAGACTAAATGAGTACATCTTAAACTCTACTGTAAGCCAGTGTATTTATTAAAACTGAGTTTCTATGGGCTAATTTGTTAGAAGTTATAGTGGCTATATATTGAATTGGTTTTCAGGATCCTCTGCATGAAAGCAAATAACATATACAAAAAAAAAAAACCTGAAGAGATCTTTCAAATTAAACTGCAGCCTGAACCACTTATTTAAGGCTGACTGGCCTGCTGATTCAGATTTTTTTTTTGTAATAAAACAGTTTTAAAAATCTGGTAACACCATGTATCTGCCAATATATATATTTTGGCAAAAAATAAACTAGAGGGCAACCGATTTCTCCCTGATACTATTGGTCGATATTGGCTTGTCACAGCTGCACATATGTGTTACCTGAAATGCACTGATATGAAAACTCTTGTTTGGAATAATTTATTACAATAAAATTCCATGTAAACTGATTATTTTAGTGCACTGATGTCATTTTAGACAATAAATCGTATTGTTAAATTGTAAAATATTGTGCCACCATTGAGACTGATAACCACATTTTGAGGGAGCACTGCAAAAAAAAATGTGTTCATATCAACCTATATTGCCATTTTTAAATTCCTAATATCAGCATAGAATAGAATGGAATAGAATAGCCTTTATTGTCATTGTACTGTGGAGGTACAATGAAATTTAGGGTGCTCCCACAGAGCCACCATGCACCATGAAAAAAAAAAGACAAACACAAGACAACAAAACAGGCTAAATGAGCGGTGTTCTCTTAAAATAGAGACAAAATGTGAGTTATAATATATACAACAGAATGTAGAAAAAAAAATATATATATAAACATGTATGTATATATATATATGTGTGTGTATGTACATAAGTCCAGTTAAATAAGTTAAAATGTTGAAGTGACTGCAGTTATTGCAGGAGTGCAGACATGCTGAGAGGTAGGCAGAGGTATTGCCCCAGATATCAAGTATCTGTTAAAAAACAATTTTGATCCTGAATCATTTCCATTACAACTGACTGATTATAATAACTGAGACAATGGGGCATTAAGTTGATAAAGAAACTATTAAAGAACATGTTGTGAAACATATCATAGCATTTCTGAACTGTCAATGATTGTCATGTGTCTGCTGACACAGGCTGGATCTTTCTGTATGGCAACGCAACACCTCCCTGCAAGTTATATAGACCAGTTTATCAGTCTAGCTGTGGCCTTGTGGTCTAAAGAGAGACATTGGTTTGAGTATACTGCCCCCCCCACTGAAAAACTCACCACTGTTTCACTGCAATGTGCTCTTTAGTGAAGTGACCAAATTATTAGGTTGACTAATTGATTCTTCAGCTTGTATAACTTCCCTTAACGTGTCTTAATGTATAATTTTTTGACCTTGCACATTGTGTAAAATATACAAAAAACGTGGTAACAAATGGAAAAAGGTCTATGCATAACCATACAGACACACATGCGCGCGCGCGCGCACTCGGGAGACACACGAGGGCGGGCTCTTCACTGAGCATGCGCAGTCTCTGTCTCGATCCTCTTTCCTCAAGTTAAGAATGGTGGGCGAAGCGCGCCTGGTTGTTGTAGGTTAACTGGAACAAGTGACTTCGAAAGCTGCATACACGTTCTTGAGGTTGACCAACATTTAATGGAAGATACTGGTAAGTTCACAAAACGTATCTTTATGTATTAAATTGGTGTAACGCGGTTAGAAGTGTGGCAATTCAGCACCCAGCTAACGCTATTTGCCGTCGTTAGCCGGCTAGCTAACATGGAGAAGCCCCTGGTACCGACTATTAACTGGAGACGGAGGCTAATGCCCAACACGTTGTAGTTAGCATACGGTAGACAAGATGGTGAGGTTATCGTTTCATAACACGACGCACCGCACAGGTAAGATGATAATTTTTAGTAACGTTAAATGCTCACAGCTGATCTCGCACTAAACGTAACGTTACTTAACGAGTGCTAATGCGAAGCTAACGCTAACATGTCGTCGCTTTGAGTGCGGTGTTACTTCTCAGGCAACACATTGGCGTCTAACTGAGGCCCAACTTCTGATTGAACTTTGGCTACGCAACAACCTCCCGTGTGTAACACGGTCGCAACAAGCAAACAATGCTCTAGCTAAAATTGATCGCCTTTGACGACACACTTAGATTGTAAACCCATATTACAAAGCCGTGCAGTAAAGCGTAGTGTTGATTAAGAAACTAATCACGTGGATGCATTATTTTTAGAGGCTAACGCAATGGTTTAAGCTAAAGCTGGCGTCCGTGTTAATGTTAGAACACGGAAGTCTCCTGAAGCACCAGCTGCTGTTTCTACTGGCTGACCTTTTTTGGTGTAAAGCTAACGCCAGTTAACTTAAAGTTAACTTAACCATTTGCCACTGTCGGGAGTGCAACTAAAAATATGTCACAGCATTTTTAACATGTAGGCTCGATGGTTATCTAATGAGCAACTTGGGAGTTGTGACGATTGTTTGCTTTAGTTGCCATGCAGCAAAAAGTGCCGACAAACAAGTTCTGGAAAATTATTAATCCAAGATAGACTGTGCACTTTTAAGGTGACGTGTAATCTACATTGCCTATGGTGTTCAATATTAAAACTACTTGTTACTTTAAAATGTAATTGCAGTAGAAAAAAAACAACCTTTTTATTATAATGTTTTATTCCACTACGCCTGTCCTCTCGTTATTTATCAGCAATTCAGAGTCTAGGGTTAATCAATTTATGGTCATATATAATAAAGAAATCCTCACTTGAGGACCTGAAACCAGACATTTAAAAAAAAAAAAAAAAGTTTTATAAATGAGTGTAATGATAAATCAGATATCAAACTGTTTGCCATTAAAATTTTTAACTAATCCCTGCAACTCTGATTATAATCCAACCTTCTGCTCAACAGGCCTACGACTCTCAGACGACACCATTACTGGAATGCTGGACACTGAGTCCCCTGTCATGGAGAGCAATGGGGATGCCTTTCTACCAGACCTTCCTGTCCTAGGCCAAGCTGCTGACTGGTCCATGGACCAGGTCGCTCCAGCACCAATCACCAACATCTTGCCCGAGGACTCAGACGCATCCCAGGATGCCCCGGGGCAACAGCAAGAACCAGACGAGCAGATGAATGCCACAGAGCTGGGATCTGTGGAGAAGGCAGTGGAGCAGTTTCAACTCGCCAGTGCTCAGCTCTTCCAAGAGGAGCAGCCACCACCACCACCACCTCCTCCACCACAGCCCACAGAAGAGGCAGAACACAAAACGGAGCCTGTGGAGCCTCCGCAAGACAACCAGGAAATGAGTGTAGAGCCAGAGGCTGCTGTACCGGATGCCAGTCAAGGTAATAAAAATAATCGTTGCTTGATAGTGACATACTTTGAAGATATACTACAAAATAAGTAATGCATGTCACTGGATACTGAATGGTTCTCTGTTTACTGCACCAGATGGGACTGAGGCACCACAGGAGGCAGGGGATGGCATGGAGCTGGAAGAACCAGCCAAAGAGACAACAGAAGAATCAGCTGTTCCTACAGAACCACCGCAGCCCAGCGAGTTTGAAAAACTCTTTAAAGGGTGTCAGGAGAACCCAGAAGACTTCAATGGTTGGGTCTACCTGCTGCAATATGTTGAGCAAGAGGTAAGGGATGACATGCAGATAATTCAGATATGTGCAGTTAGGCCATAACCAAAATTAAACAGGGGGTCAAGCCTTTGTTTGTACATTATGACTTCATTGAAAAGTGGATAACTGGATTATTATACTAAAATGTGAACTTGACAATCTTTTTGCTGTTATTCCTCCCTTGCAGAATATCCTTGAACCTGTGAGGCAGTCATTCGATGTATTCTTCCTGCGTTATCCCTACTGCTATGGCTACTGGAAGAAGTATGCTGATATTGAAAAGAAGCATGGGAATATACAGGATGCAGAAGAGGTAAATGTCAATGTCATTTGACACATTTGTTGCTTTCTTGTCTAAAGGATTTTACCCTTCATACACTGAATATTTGGCAGGCAGTTCTGTCCTTGTTATTTCTTCCTTTTGTTATAATACTACATTGACTCATGTCCATGTCCTTAAGCCTTGTCAATTAGAGACGGCAAACACCAGGTATTTTGGCCTTAAGAAAGAGGGGCAAATGGAGGTGCTTGTATGAATAGAGTAAAATTTGTTCCAGTCATTGACCGGCTTTTTTGTGTTTGGTCTCTTCCAAGGTGTACAGAAAAGGTTTGCAGGCCATTCCTCTCAGCGTGGACCTGTGGCTTCACTACCTGACCTTCATCAAAGAGAACTCAGACATGACAGATCCAGAGACTGAGGGTCGCATTCGAGCGTGAGTGAAAGACTCTTGCATTATATAATTTTATCTCATCCTCCTTGTGTTATGTGGCTCTTGTTTATGACATTTTCGACAGTTAATCTTAACCAACTATTTGATAGTTCGCGTCAATGCTTAATATTCACAATCTTTCCCTTTTTCTTTTTTTTTTCTACCATTAGTGCCTATGAACATGCAGTGCGAGCAGCAGGCACAGACTTTCGCTCAGATCGCCTGTGGGAGGCCTTCATCAACTGGGAGACGGAGCAGCAGAAGCTGGACAATGTCACCGCCATCTATGACCGCATCCTGGGCATCCCAACCCAGCTTTATTCCCAGCACTTCCAGAGGTATGTGTGTATTTCTGCCACACTGTTGGCAGTTTCACCTCTTCGGCTCCTCAGTTATAATCCATTGGTACAGGTTCTTAGTAACTGAAGGAAGACATTTTTTTGAGTGTGGAGTATAATTGGCCACAATAGGGTAATCTGTTCATAGCACTCAGCTCCACACAATACAAAGAAAGGTGTTTTTTGTTTAAAGTCACTCTAGAATAACATCATTTAATCTTTCTTTGCGTTTTTAATCTGTGCAGGTTCAAAGATCATGTGCAGACGAACAACCCCAAACATTTCTTGTCAGAAGAGGAGTTTGTTCAGCTGAGGCTCGAGCTCTCTAAAGCCAGCCTGATGGCGATGGTCACCGAAGATGCGGAGCCGCCTGTTGCTGATGACGATCTCCCACCTGGTACAGAAGAGCTTTCGGACCCTGCTAAGGTAGAAATCTAATTCCTAGTCCTGCAGAGGGAGACACATTTCCAAAAGTACTTGCAGGGGTTAGCCGGAGCTTGCCTGTTCTCCATGATGAGATGGAACGAAAGCTTTGTTTAGGTTTGAAGAGGTGTCTTTATGTCAGCAGCCAAGCCAATGAATGCCAGGGGGGATTCAAGTTGGCATCCATTCAGGGACTCGCCCATAAACTAAATGGATCAACCGTGGCCCCTTGACCGCAGAACCTGCACCCAGAGGCTGATATGCAGGGTGCATACATACCTCCCCCCTCTACAGGCTTCTTGTCTCTGGCAAGCTCATGGTGATGTAAATCCTTGATTGCAGGACTCGCAGTTTTGACATCAAGTGGAGAATGATATGGAGACTCAAGTGTTGACCATGTGTTTTTTGTGTGTCTTTATGTAGAGAGTGACAGAGATCGAGAACATGCGCCACAAGGTGATGGAGACTCGGCAGGAGGTGTTCAATCACAACGAACATGAAGTCAGCAAGCGCTGGGCCTTTGAGGAAGGGGTATGTGTCTTATTTGTTGTTTATTGGAAACATGTTTTCTTTTTAATCTTCAGCACTGTAAAACAAACATTTATTCATGTCTTTTCAGATTAAGAGGCCATACTTCCATGTCAAAGCCTTAGAGAAGACCCAGCTGAACAACTGGAAGGAGTACCTGGACTTTGAAATTGAAAATGGGACTCCAGAGCGCGTGGTTGTTCTTTTTGAACGATGCCTCATTGCTTGCGCACTCTACGAAGAGTTCTGGACCAAGGTAAAGTGACCCTTAACCTCTCTGTCACTCCCGCTTCTTCCCTGCACTTCCCCATCCACGATGATATCACTTCGACACAGTAAATCGTCCTGCACTCTCTTTGCGTGTAACGTTGATATGTGACTGTATCTGTTGTATTAGGGGATGGCCAGCTTGCCACACAAGATATGACCGCAGCATTTGCCAACTACTACGTTGCATCTTCTTCGTCTCCCACTACCTTACAGAAACTTATCTAATTGGTTCCATGAAGGTGCTGATGGGTTTACACAGAAAATTTCTAAAAACGATCTTGTCAATGAAGAAATTCACTGTTTCTGTCAACTGAAAATTTAGGTTTAAAATGTGTTGTCTCCTTTGCCTTTCTCTTTTTCTCCTCTGTTCTTTTTCTCTGTCCTCTCCTGCATTCCTTCCAACTTCGCTTTCTCTTTTTCACTCTGAAGTATGCAAAATATATAGAGGGCTACAGCACTGACGGTGTAAGACATGTCTACAAGAAGGCTTGTACCATCCACCTGCCCAAGAAACCGGCCATCCACCTGCTGTGGGCAGCCTTTGAGGAGCAGCAGGGTGAGTGGCACTCAAACAGCATGCAAATATAAAAGGCAGTCCTCAGGAGTTTATTAGGGAAAGTGATGAATAAATGACCCCTTAGGGTGTGACTGCACATGTACTGTACATAGTGATACAGACTTTTAAAAACAGCATTGTTTGGGCCACGCTTGCCTTATTCTGCTTTTCTTCGTCCAGGCAATGTCGAGGAGGCTCGTGGCATCCTGAAGTCGCTAGAGGAATCAGTCCCGGGTCTTGCCATGGTGCGCCTTCGAAGGGTCAGTCTTGAGCGTCGCCATGGTAACATGGATGAGGCAGAGGCGCTGCTAAGGGAGGCCATGGAGTCCGGGAAGAATGCTACTGAGACGTCGTTCTATGCTGTGAAGCTTGCCAGACAGCAGATGAAGGTGCAGAAAAGTCTGAGCAAAGCCAGGAAGGTGCTGCTGGATGCTATCGAAAAAGACCAGGTGATGACCTTCTACAGATCCTTGCATACATTTTTTACCAAGAGAATAGACGCCATTTAAAAGAACACCCACTACCAAGATCATTTGATCGCCTCTTCTCTGGATTCCTGCTGCACTATATAGGCCGTCAAGTGGAAATCAGACTTCTTGACACATTTTTCCATACATGCAACTTGTCTAATTTAATCTACCAGACAGCAGGTCTTTGGGGGACACTAAACCTTGGATGATGGAAAATGTTGGCTGTTATTCCCCTGCCAAGAAATCTGTCTTTAGAATGTAAAGCGAAACTGGAGTCGACATTCACTTTATAGATGAATTGCCTTTTTTATTATATGTAATTAAAAATGAATTGTACCACCTTCCACCATGGCGGTATTGCACTACTTGTGACATACTCACTTAAACTTTTATGGCTTTACAGACTAATCCAAAGCTCTATCTAAACTTGCTCGAGCTGGAATACAATGGAGACGTGACGCAGAACGAGGCTGAGATCTTGGCTTGTTTCGACCGAGCCCTGCAGAGCCCGATGGCCATTGAATCCCGCCTCCTCTTCTGCCAGCGCAAGGTCGAGTTCCTCGAGGACTTTGGCAGTGACATAAATGTGTAAGTGGTTTGTTACTTTTAGAGATTGAATAATGGATTGGTGTGAATGGATTTGTCACATTTAATATTGACACATTTTCATTATTTTCTTTCTTTCAGACTTGTGGCTGCATATAGCGAACAACAGAAACTGCAGAAAGAAAGTGAACCCACGAAGAGGAAAGCGGAGAACGGGTATGACAGGTGGATATTGGAACAGGGCTTGGGTCACAAAAACACATCAACACATTTTCATTTCCTTTTTCAACTTTCCAGTCGTGTAATTGCAGTTCAGTGTCCTGTCGTCATTCATTGTAGCACAAACTTATACTGGGTGTTTAACATGAGTTAAACATCTCCCGAAAATGTATTATAGGAACTGCAGCAAACAACACTTAATAGGAAGAGATTTCACTCACTAAACTATTTGTCTTTAGCTCTCAAGAACCTGACGCCAAGAGACAACGTGTGGATGACGAGTCCTCGGCTGCAGCAAGCGCACTGACAGACACACAGGCCAACAACTCTGCGTACAACTACAACTGGTACCAGGTGGGTTTCTTATCTGAAAAGATTACTTTCCCTTCATGTCACACTCGGCACGTATGGCCATTGGCATCATTTTAAAGTCTATTTTGGACTTGTTTCTAATCAACTGTACCAAAGTTTAATGCATGTTTTGTTTTAAGTTAGTTGAAAATTTAGGTGATCCGGCTAACTTATTCTTTCCTTCCCTGTTTCTCAGCAACCATATGGCAGTTGGGGACAAAACTCCTGGGGGCAGTACAACCAGTATGCCCAATATAACCAGTACTACCCTCCTCCTCCAACATGATGAACAAAATCCTTACATGAAGACGGAGACTCAGAGGAAAGCATCCTGTCTGACCTGCCTACTTTTCTGAACAGGGCTACTCAACTTGGTGTCATGGAGATGAATCCAACCATAGAAGCTCATTTGTTTCTTCTTTCTGGTTTAAAGTGTGCTGATCACCTAAATTATACTTTGTAGCAATTGTTTAGATTATAATACACTTGGCTCTCCATGGCAGCCATGTTGATTAGTCATGTTGCTCAAAACAACGTTAATTGCTACACCCATCATCTCCAAAACTGGCTGCTTTTTTTGGGTTCTTTTAATGCATGTTAAGTGTGAGACGGCAGATTTATTTTCCCCTGTGTGACAAAGGCTTTCTAATTTTTAGATCGGATGGCTTAGTTTGGTCTCTTTCTCTGTGTTTAAGATTTAAACTTGTAAAGGAAGCATTCATTGATGTACCTCTGAGTCGTGTTTCTTCTTCCCAAACTGAAAGATTTTTAATATGTCATGGTTGTGTTTCCATAAAGAAAATGAAAAGTTCCTCCTTTTTTTATTTTGACCTGATTTCATAATAAAGAGATTGATATCCTGAAGTGTTCCCTTGTTGACTTCATCTTTTCCATTCCAACATTGTTCAATATATTGAATTCATGAGCCATTAAGACTGTTACCCAACAATCCTTCATATACGTGTTCTTAAGTTCAGAGATGAGCTTTTTTCCACATGTATGAAATGCAACAATCACCTTATAGTTGATATGGCAGGTATTGGATTTAGCCGTTATTCAACAGTGAT
>OMLP01007067.1:6665-18542 GCA_900302685.1 Spondyliosoma cantharus | reverse complement strand
TTATTGGATGGAAAGACTAGCGAGACTTTGTATCAGTAAATATGAAAGACCACCACAAATTAATGTAGTTTCAGCTTTCTACCAGTATTAGGAATTATTTGAAGAATAAACGTGTTTAAATGTACTAATTTTCAACATCTAGCACACAATAACCTAATATGCCTATAAAAGACAATATACAATTGCTGTGGATCTTAGGACATTTTGCAATTGCATTTATTGTAATTTGGATGATAAAGGCTGTAAGAGAATTTTAGCTTGAGGTAAAAATAAAGTGCTTTACCCCTAAAAGATGTACAAACCTTTTTAAATACAAGATAATGTGCATGTAATGGGATGTTAGAACTTGTGTTTTCCTCTGCATGCTTTGCAAGTTAAGTGACGTCCAACCTATATGTGCTTGTAAATGGTAAACCCTGATGACATGAAAAGCAGAAAACCATTCAATACTTAAGTCTCTGAAACAGGTTTATTTTACATTTACATGCAAAAGAAAAAGAAAAATACAGAGAATAAGGTTTCAGGGTGTCTCATATATACATTATTGACAAGCCGCCACATTTGGGCCAAAACTTAAGACATTGTAATAACTGGTCATCGTTTCCTGTAACGTGATGAGACAAAGTAGAAACAGAACAGTGCAGTCCAAATATCATTTTAACTTGAATCTTTACAACAAGGCCGTTGATTCTTCTTCCCCCCTCCATCCTTTAAATGAAGCGCATGCTGGCCAACGTTCGGCAGTTAATCCACAGCCACAAGCTCGATCTCAAAAATCAGCTTTGCATTGGGTGGAATTCTGGAAGAGTTGGAGTTAAGGAAGGAGACAGCAGTCGATGCAAATGACTAAACACATTAAGAGCACTGACAACCAAATGAGCTCCAGCCACACAGTACCGAGCAGCTGAAAAGTCCTCAACTGAACACAAACACATATTTACATGACATGCGCCAACTCAGCCAAAGAAAAGGATACTTGTTTTCAGGGACACCCTTCCTCCCGTAGGCCCACTCTGGTTCAATCTCCAATCGGGCCGTTTCACCCTTGCTCATTGTCATGATGGCCTCATCCCACTGTGAAAAAACAAGGATCGGTGATGATGACATGGAGTGAAACTGAATCAAGTTTGGAATGCACGGAACAAAAAAAACATCAACTTACTCCTCTGATGACTCTGCCCAGGCCGGCTTTGAAGCTCAGTGGTTTAGTTTGCCTTTTCTTTCTTGCCGCTGCAGAGAGAGAAGATGCATTTAATGACAATTAAATTAGGTGATGATGACAAACACTGGCAGGTTTACGGTGGTAACAACCTAGCCCGGCATTCTCAAGAATTCAATTGTTCATTCGGTAATTAGTAAAACCCCCGACTATAAAAGGTGCAGGTCTTTCATACCTGCAGGGATATTGGTGTCAAAGACAGTCCCGTCCTCGAGGGAACCAGTGTACCAGCAGCTCACAGTTTCGCCTTTCTTCGGAAAGTTTGTCTTGTCACCTTTCTTCAGTACTGACTTGGTGTACTTGGGCGGACCCTGTGTAAAGCAGGAGCAGCAGAAGTTTGTAAGTGTGCATGGCCATAAATGAAAATAACCCGTCAACAACCACAACAACAACTACTACATCGCCAAGAGCCGACATCCCGGAGCTGTACCTCGTCCACAACCTCTTTGACTTCTTTGGGTTTTTCTTCGATTTTGACAGCTTTGACCTGCTCGGTCACTTCTTCGATTGGTTCTGTGCCTTTAAACCGCTGAAAACGACACAGAGAGAAGGAAATAAACACATAGGGCTGCACGATACGCCTCAAAAAGTGATATTGCAATTACGATATAATTCATGATTATTATGGATTATTAAATCGTACACCACAATTCACATCGTCATTGAAAAACTAGTGAAATCAACATGATGTGGCATCTCTCCAGGTTTCTGCCAAACATGATTTATTACACCTGGAGAAGAAGCTTTGTAGGCCAGAGCATCACTGCAGCACTACAGATTTTCAAAAAAATAAATGCAGTTCTTGCAATTTTGATATTGCACTTAGTCAAACTGCGATTTTGATTTTTTTTTTTTTAAATAACTGTGCAGCCCTAATGTGCACTCTTGAATGAGACCATCAGCAAAAGCAGGGCCACAATGTGCAACACCAAGAACAATTATCATCACTTACTTTGCTCTCGAACAGCTGATTGTAGGCAATAACCAGTTGTTCTTTCTTTGCTGTTTTGGCCACATTCTTGATGTTTCCCAGCAGCTTGTGCTCATTGAGGAACTGAAAGGGAAAGTGGAAAAAAAAGAGGGAAAACCATGAGAGCTTTGTTTATCCACCTTCTGCATCCTCCTGCGTCACTTTCTAATTTTAGCTATAGCTTATATTTCACACAGTAAACAAACAGCGATTTCGGATGAACTAACGAGCTGTGGCACACATTAATACAAACGAAAACGCTTTTTTTTTGTATTAATATCACTCTGTATTGTCGTACATGGTGCCTAGCTAGATGCTAACACACAACATCCTTTCTTAGCTAGCTCCCCCTAGCTAACCACGCAGCACGCTGCAGCTCGAAAGTGCGAATCAACACTTCCACCTACAAATATTCAGACCGACACCACAAAGGGAATAACGTTATAAACATACCGACTTGGCTGCATTGTCCTGAATGAACTTTATGAGGTCTTTTTTGGGCAAATCATCACTTTTGAGCTGCTCATCGCTCCACTCTCGTGTGGGTTCATCCGCCATTTTGAGAGGCGAACTGGTGAACTTTGACCTCCGTGACGTATATTAAACATTTTGGTTTTATCGTTAATATTTATTATACGTATTTTATTTACAAAGAATATGTATTTTAATTCAACCTATTAGCTGACAGGTGTAATACTTTATAAAATATCACTCTATCAAATGTGCAGTTATCAGACCTCTAATGTGTCCTTCCACCTAGTGGACACTACTGGTACTACTGTTATCAAATACAGGTATATTTAAAAACAAACACAGACTTTAGACAATTTACAAACTGTTTTCAGTCATGAGTGGAAGAAAAGTCGTTCAGATCTTTTATTTATTTTTACCAGAGAACATCTGATCACATCCAACATCGCCAAAGAAGAAGAAATATGTCTGTTTATAACATAATTAAGAAAACATACATCACCTGTTACACTCTGTGTAACAGTAGATACAACATTATATATTTTCAGTGGCTGGCGAGGCTTGAAATAATTTGAAACTGCCTGGATCGATACAACGCCTGGGTTCAAACTGTGGACCAGAACAAATAAGGTGTTTAAGTTGAGTAAATCACACATATAAGCATCCATAAGCAAAAACAAAAAAAGATTTTTACATTTTATTTATTCATTTCAAGTCAAGTTTGTACACCTAGTTTGAAATATTAATTTTACTGGAGATAAATGTTTGGAGAATATCTGTCGACAGAGACAAAATGAATGCAATAAGTGCGGCCCTGAGTCATACGTCATATCTGGTTTATCTGGCAGATCTTTATTTGCCCTGCAGAGAGCAGCTATTCTTTCCTCTGGCCATCGACGTTGGTTTATTCAAAACGCAATCAGGAGAAAAAAAATGGATTATGTGAGCTGATGTGCGATACGGCTGAAGAGGACAGGGAGTCTCGAGTTTCTTTTGTACTTTACAAATGATGATTTATGAGGTGGAGTTCATTTTCCACGAAGCGGCTCGACAAAGCCACGAAATGTTCGGATGAAGAGATGAGAACAAGTTGGAATGGTTGTTGAATTTTGATGTGTTTAAGTTGGCAAAAGAAGTCGCTACACTAATTCCTCGACTTTCTCGGTCATTTGTAAATGTACACCGTGTTCCTGGCTTGTTTATTTTTGACTTGATGGCCCATGTCGGCTGGGCAGACTTCCATGCAGCGCGACACAACATTAACAATTTAATTCCCACATTAGAATAAAGTCTCGCTACATCCCTCATCGGATCCCCTCTAACCACTGGAACAGCTGTAGAACATCTTTATGATCCGAAATCAAATAATCCCTGACAACAAAACATCCCTTTAAAACTCTGATAGTTACATTTCTTCTTTGGCTTCTTCTCTATTTTTTAAAAGTTAATGTCACTTAAATCCACACAGATGCACAATTGTTCTCACTGTAGATGATGTGCACACTTACTTATGGTCTAATGATGAAGCTGCAAAAATTCCACCTCATGAATTTACTTCAGAGAGTATTCGCCCAAAATATTTCCACTTAAGGCACTTCTTGAGGAACAGTTTTCAGTTTCCCACATTTCTATGAAGCATACATTGATGGTCAACCTTCCTCTGAAGCATTTGAACATGTCTTGGTCTTTACACAGCTGTCAACAATCAAGTTTTCCAAGAACAAGTTGCAAAACGTCAACACGATGTCGATTCTCTTACTCCTTTACAATCTATACTGAAGTGATTGAATCCAGTTTCCCCCCCCAGAAAACAAACCCTGAAGGAACAGAAGTCGCAGGTCGGTGAAACTAACAAAAGGCTGCACAAATCACAAGAGGGTCAAAGCAAACAGGCGGTGGGAATAAAACACACAGCCTTCTATCAAAACGAACAAAAAAAAAGAAAACGTTCGACCCAAAAACCAAAGGTGAAGTGGGAGTCACTGAAACAAAATGTACAGAAACTTGCCAAAAAAAGAGACTCAGACTTGACTGATGGCGTCGGCTCCCTGAAAACACACGAGCAGCTGCAGCCCCTCCTTATGTAACCTCCCAGCTGACTGACTGCAGCCACCTGAGGGAGAACATCACAGGTGCACCCAATAGCTTCTGATCACCTGTGACCTAGATCCCGAGAAATCCCTGTTCACATCAGGACCTTTGGGGAATCTCTGATCCGTCCGAAACAAAGTTGAAACTTCGACTCCGCCGCATCTCGTCGGCAGATATTTGACCTTTTACTGACCTACGACTGTTTCAAACTAGATCAACTTTAATGCTTGTAAACATAGATAACATTGCATGAAAGTACAAATATTAAAAACCCAAATGTAGCGATGCAGCTTATAGGTGCTGGTCCTGCCGCATGTTTCTGACCCAGTTCTGTGGCTTTACTGAACACGAGCGGTTACACATACACACAGGTTACCATAGTGAGAGCCTCCTGTTGCCTCTCTCAGAGTTATCGTGTCTGCGTTACATCATCCGGCCTCTCTGTCATCATCTTCCTCTTCGCCCGTGAGAGATCCATCCAGCATCCATCCTTTATTGTACCGTACCATCAATAACCTTTAAAGAACGGCGGTAACTCTGGGAAGGAGGAGCTCACGAGGAAGAGGCGAGGCGAGTTGGCTTCGGAACAGTTGGAGTGGTTTTAAACTCAGTACTTGATGTACGAGACTGAACAAAATGTGCCTCCTCTGTGTTTTTTGGTGATGTTTTCTGATGACACGTCGCCCTCGCCAGTATTTCTCTGTGCACAGTACAACCAGCGAAAAAGAGTTTGTAGTCATCACTTGGCCACTGGGCCTACTTTAAACCCCTCTCTGTCTAACTCCCCTCTTTGATTGTCATGCCGCCGGCGTAATGTTTGCTTTTGCATTTCTGGAGCGACGAGCGCGTCTCTCCGTGTTTACGGGCGCCCGGATGAGACTTGGCATCACAGGAAGTTTTCCCCGGAAGAAAAGAAAAGGCGATTGAGGATTGTGTCTGGGTGTATCGTGTCGTGATGAAGTACTTCTCAGGAATGCAAAGCTGAGGAGCTTAAACGAGCTCACACATATCCAGCCAGGGAGGAATTCAATTTGATGCAGCTCCTGAGAGCTCTTCACATCCACAGGTTACACAAACAAGCGGTACACATTCTCCGAGATGTGCCTCTCAGCACAGATAGCAAACAGTGTAATCCTCAAGTAATGTTTGCAGAACTATGTCCTCAGATACACTCGATTCAAGCACAGGGGCTGTCAGTCAAAGTTTACAGCAGGCTTTGTTTGGGCTCACTTTGATGCACTGCATATACAGTTGAAGCAAAACGAGTCACTTCGTGTTGAGCTTCAACATTTTTAGGCCATACGATGTGAATGATGGCCACGTTCCATTTAGAGTGAGCCGGTTCCAAGGCTCTGGTGCACTTCATGCTCACTCGCGCCGACTGGGACACTTAACAGAGTAAAGTTAACCTGTGTTTTTCCTGCCTTGACGAGTCAAAGTCAAAAGTCAACCTCTGCCGTCGCTGACAGGGTTCGGGGAAGTCCCGCTCGCAAATCATCAAGTGCATGGCCACTTTCTGCAGACTTGTGAATTTGAATTACATGATAAAAATCCAGAAAAGTTATTATATTTAGGGAAATTCACTACATCCATCCATCCATCAGTCTATCTGGGTCACTGCACTTCTCGTCCGCTTGCAGTTCCACCGTTTGACCTCCGGGGGGCACTATGTACAAACCTTTGGTTGCCGGCGAAGCAGCCTTCTGTCCCACATTTTCAAAAAAAAGATTGATATTTTTCAATATATGAGCTTTACAACAAGGCTTGACAGCAGGGAAAATGGTCATGATTCACCCTGTTGAGAAGCGCAACAATAATAAATACAGTGTGAATAAATAACAGGTGCACGGTGAGAGGTTACTAAAAAAAAAAAAACTACAAATAATAAATAGTTTTGCAATGTTGCTATGCCCACAGAGCCAATAAATCAGTGTCTGGCTGGATGGTGTTAATGTGGTGTTTACGGTTAAAGCGCCTTGCGTGCGCATGTGTTTTTATGCCTGCGCAAAAGGTAGTAGGAGTCGTTCTGTCAGCGTTCATTTGGTTTGGTTTTTCCTTTGAGAAACTCAGCAATAGAGAAGTTAATCATACCCTGTGGCTGCACCCACACGAAGTGACTCGAGCGTCTTTCTGGTGACGTGTGTGTCTCTGTCTATCACAAATTTAATTAATGAGCTTCTCATTGAAATGTTGTTTACCAGCGAACAGGATGAGATAGCGAGCGAGGCCACACATCTTGTAACAGCAAAAAAACAAAACAAAACCCCAACCCATTCATTCGCAGGCCGCGAGCTTCCTTCCGACCCTTCTCTTAAATCCGTTTAGCAACAAACACCCCGAGGGTACTTGTGATTAATTTTACAAGTTTAAAAAGGAAAAGAGAGCAGCGGCAGGGAGAGTCGTCGAGGTCAGACGGCCGGTCATTTGTATTATCATCCGTGTAATTACTCGTAAAACTGTGCTCGGGGAACAAACGCCAGAATCCAGCTCCGGCAACGCCGCCACGCGGGCCTCGAAGATGTCACCCACCCATATGCTTGAGCCAGGGTGCCGCTCCTCTCCTGAAGCATTTTTCCACATTTCCACTGCCCCCTCCCCACCTCCCATCTACTCACAGCAGAAGAATTAAAGGCTTTCATAATGGAAATCATCTCTCGGTGGCCTTGGTCCACTGTGGATAATGTGTTTTCTGCGCCGAGCCTAATAAGCTCCCCCTAAGCCATATGGCAAGCTGAGTTCACCTGCCTGTGCTCCGGGCTGTGAGAACACATCTTTAGCTTCCTATGGAATATGAAATCATATTGCTGCGGCTCAAAGCAACAGCACACTTCATGCGATGCAGGCAGAGCACCTCTGGGCTCTGAAGGTGTGATTGGTCAGCGGGTTGAAAACTCCACCAACATCTGGCAGCGGGGGGAAAAGTTGGAGCCGCTACCTCGTTCCATAAAACTTCCACCTATAGCTGCGTCTCTGGGGAGGTCAGTAAAGGTTGGATTAAAGCGCGGTGCAGCAGGTGGGTCGGTCAACAGGGAGTAGGGGGAATATCTCGTAATCACGCTCCCTGGTATCATCATGCAGCGAGCAGCTCTCCATCCTACAAGCTGCGCCAGGCTTTGGAACATTTCCAATCTAGAGCTTAGCCTGCAGATCTGTAGTCTCAGTACTAGCCCACGCCTGCCCTGTCAGATCTAATCTCTTGGCTGCATGCCGTGAAATGGGGCTTATTAAGAGTTTAACTGAGATCAGCCCAGCCCCCCGATCTGAGGCGTGCGGAGGGAAAAAGGGGGAAAATCACTCACCTGAAAAAAATCTCAAAATCACAAGGACCGGGTGGCATACGGGGTCGACATCAGTCACCACAGGCTTTGCTGTACGCCGCCACGACGCGCCGTCTCCCTTCTGTCTCCGGGATGCATCATCTGTTGACGGCTAATTAGAAAAAGCAAAAAGAAACGATGGATGTGAAGTTTCAGTTGGAGCTGGTCCCAGTATGATATCTCACAGGGCTTAAAGGGACAGACTTGTGAGCCACATGCTCCCCCGAAAAACTCTTGTCTCCTCACATTACTCTCACGCTGTCTGCTCGCATTTAAAGGGTGAGAGATTCAGATTCACGACTGCGCGCCCAGTGCAAATTATACATTTAAAAGGCCTAATTAAAACTTTGTGCAGGGTGTCCATAGCTCACCTTCTCCGTTGTTCTTATACCTTAAAAAAGCTGCTCGACCACAGTTAGTACAGCAGAGGACGGATGGCCCTGATATTTTTCTCTCTTGCTATTACTTCACTTTTCCTCTTCTTAGACTGTCTCCAGACTTTATACAGCCTGAATTCAGAACTGCTGAATGAAATTGTGCACAATAGAGCAATTACATTGCACGGCAACCAAAGGAAAAAAAATTATGCGGCCTGAATTATGTTTTAAGCCGCGCTTGTGGCTCTGCTTTAGAGATGCCAGTGTCTGTCGGGCTGAAATATCTCAGGAACGGCTGGATGGATGACACTTTGTAGACACATTCATTGCTCCTGGATGGTGAGTTCTAGTGACTTTGGTGATTGCCTGACTCTTCCTCTCGCGTATTTCTTGGTTTTAAATGTAGGTAAGGTCGAAGCTGACGCTTTCTAACCAAGGCATCTGTATTTGACAACCTGGCGAATGAGATATACGGTCCTCCAGAGTCGCCTTCCCTACATAGAAAGTTCCATTTCTCAACAGCTCTTGGATGGGCCGCTGGAAAGTACGATACCGACATCCATCCAGGACGTCTGCCCAACACCTTCCCATCAGCCTCAGCCATATTTTGTATTTACTGCTATGTAGCGACTAAATCATTAAAATGGGGCAACAGTAGCATCTTACACTGTGTTCCAGTCGACACTGAAGGTACTTCCGACCTTCAAGCGCAGCCCGGTCGCCAGGATACACAATTACTAGCGTTTCTACAAACCGCAGATATCTCCAAGGCTGACATTTGTATCAAACGTTAGCATATCACATCCACATTATGTGCTTATTAGCTGACTCTGGCAGAGCTGCAGGGGATGGTGGTGGCGAAATGACAAGGAACAAGGCCGCCAAGTGGGCGACCGCAGTTCGACTCCGTGGGGACGGGCATCTGACTGAAACCTTATTCAAAAGAGCACACTGACTTTGCGACGAGGGTTCAGGTGTCGAATCGACGACATGATTTTACGTAGGAACTGTTTATTTTGTCTGATTTGGAGGTTTGTCGCGTTAACAGAATACATGCTGTGCAGCTGACGATCATGTTCAGTAGTCAGGGAGACCAAATATCCCACGTTCATATCACAAACCGCACACGTCATATCGTAGTCGTCGCCTGCGTCAACACCGGACTACTTTGATTCGGCCTATTGAAGCGTAAAATGACACGCAAACCCCAGCAGGATTCTTAAAATGACGTCCGTGCAGATGTGAAGCCGTGACCGACTAAATAGCTGACAGATGAAGACTGTGTCTTTATTTCTTTCCTCCGTCTCCGACTTGTAACGTTTAAAACGTGTTTGTGTTTGATAGCGACAGGTCTGCTGGGATGATTTATACACAGCGGCGAACCGACACGATGCTGATTTACATGAAAATACTGTATATGTAAAACGGAGGCCGGTCCGCGAACCGAGATAACAGAACGCCTGTGTAGAATTTTAATGGGCTGCGCTGTCATAATTAAAGGCGATTGAAGACGACGCAGAAAACTCATGTAAGCCGGAAATCAGATGTAATGGGAAGTGAGCGTTTCTGTCAGGGCTGCTGGAAAAGTGTCCGACTCGATGGCGGCTTTTTGTCTCCGCCCCGCCGCCGCGGTTCATCACGAACGAGCCTGTTTTTGACTTGTCGAAGCAGGAAAAGCCCGGGTGTAAAGAATACCGTTAACAGTGGCTCCTTTTCCATTCAATTTCCCATTAAGTGGTGTCAGTGAGCGAGCGCGCACGATACCAGAGGCCCGGAACCGGCTCGCCTAATTGAAATGTAGCCGTCGTTAATGTTTTTACTTCCATCTTTGCTTTCTCCTGCTTTCAGAAGTCGATATGTCGAGCTCTTTGCAACGCCTGTGTGGTCACTGGGAAACTGTTTTAATGCCTTCGTTTCCGAGCAAAATGTTATTTAAAGAACAAATAAGTAGTAAAAAAACCAAAACAAATTCATGTATACGTCAACCAAGCTCGCCCCCTGCAGTGATGTTTTCTCGCCCCTCCGTCCCGGGTTCATCCCCGGCCATACAGCCTGAGATCGAGGGCCCAGTATCACCCAGACACAGCCACCATCCAGGCTCCTCTCCCCTACATTCATCTCCAAACACAGCTTTGGTTTGTGTTCATTGAGGTCCCCCCCACGTGTGTCCCCCCCGGGCAGGAAACCTCAGGACGGGGACGGCTGAGCGCACAAAAGGTTTTGAGTCGGACGCAGAGCTGAGTGACGCTGAAAGGCGGACGTCAAGACTGCGCCGTTCGGATTATGGGCCTTTTCCGTCTTCCGCCGAATTTGATTTGAATGTGACATGTGCACAGCGTGATGGAGAGCTAATGTTTTCTAATTCCAGGAAACAGAGGAACGAGGAAAATTGCCCCATTTATTGCTTCGAATCATAACACCGATTTCAATATTTCCGATTCGCCGCACCTTTTGAAAATACGCCGGTTTTCACAGCTTCATTTCTTTCCGTTTTGAACTGCAGTTTTTACCGGCTGAATATATTTCATGGCGATGCAGGCCGGCTTAAACATGCTTGCGGTACCCGGTTTTCATCTAGCCGCGCGTGCACAAAGGTGATTCACTCTCTCCGTATAAGGCATAAATCATTCAAACCATTCAGATAACATTCAACAGCAAAAGTGTTTTTTTTTCTTCTATTACAAAAAAGGATGGCGTACCTTTTCTTATCAGGACGTCGAGTAAAACACTGAGCAATTTTGCTCTACTTACACCGAGCAAACTGCGTTTTCAAACTTGGGATGTAGTAACTTTTTTTCCCCTCCGCGTATGTTCAGAGATTGCATTGCATTTTAGAGCAATCCCCGACTTTTTACAAGAACACGGACACGCACGGGCTTACGCGGCGCGCGTGAGGTTTTTTTTTTTTCTTTTTTTGTGTAATTGAAAATGGGTTTGCGTTCAGTAGATGGAATTCCATCTTCCTGCCTTCAGCTCCATCACCAGGATGAAGCAGGTTTCACCTCGGCTGCCATGTAAAATACATCATGGCTGCCGAGAGAAGAGGACTTATTGATAACAGAACATGTTTCTTTTACTTAGTATTTATGAAGCGCCTCGCGGAGGTTATTCCTGAGGCGGAATCTCCTCTCGGCGGGGTGAGGCATAACAGGAGAGGTGGGCGAAACATGTGACGGATAGTGTCACGAAAGTCGCAAACCCATTATGTCGTTTGCAAATAAAATTGCACTCAGCGGACAGCTCGGGCCTGAGAATGTCACCCCCCCTCCCCCTCTGAGCGTACATGCATGGGCCTGAATGCACTTTGGAGAAAGATGAGACAAAATCGGAGGGGGTATTTCAGGGATGAAGTGCTGTGTGTTAAATCCTGCTCACGCTCAGGGTACACACCTGGTGCGACAACAAAAAAAAAAAAAACACGGGACATTAAAG